>JAZDUA010000607.1:0-185000 GCA_038098605.1 Gryllus longicercus
CCCTCCCCTCCCCTCCACCCCACCCCCTCTCCCTCCCCGCCCTTTCGCGCTCTCGCTCTCACTCGTGCCAGCGCGCCGGCTCGGCCGCCCTTATCCGTCGCGCTCGACAAAAAACACTGACTGGAAGGCGCCTATATCGTACTTCTGTAAAGCAAGTTTTCAACTTTATCACCCGGAGCGGCCGCAGCCGGCACTCCTGGCGTGTCGCGTCGGCCCTTCCACTCGGACCCCGCGCTTCTACCGAGAGCTGCTTTGGGCTCTGCCCCATCAATGCAATAACACTTCAGCTAATTTGGTTCTCGTGGAATTGGAACTTTCGATGTTTATATTTAATCATAACAATTTTTCATAATAATAATAATAATAATAATAATAATAATAATAATAATAACAATAATGCCAATAATACGATAAATTAATTATAAGTTAGTATTTTATTATAATTTTTGTCGTTTTTATTTTGTAGGATATTAATCTGAGGAAATAAATATTTTGAAATGAAATTATTTTTTTATTTTAATCGTACTCGTGCATGCACGTTTTCATACAGATCAATTTTTTCTATTCCAAATTATTGGTTTATTGTTCACTTGGGAAAGAGTAATTTCCCTCCCGTAGTATCGTAATACCAATCATACGATTTTTTAAAATTATTTTTATATTATTATTATTATTGGTTATTAAAATTATTTTGCATTATTATTACAACTGGTTATTAAAAAATGGTTGAACTGAGGCTAGGCTGTGTTTAGATTCTACACAGATTTAAACACAGAACTGTATTGTCATCCTGATTCTCATTGCCATCCCCATCACGACCACCCCTCCACCTCGGCAGTAAGGGCAACGTCCCATCGTCACCACGTCCGCCCCCGGGGAATACAGCGTTAAATTAGCAGCGCGCTCCATTTGCATGCGTTTCTTCACCGCGCGGAGCGGCCGTACAGCCAGCGAGGCAGCCCTGGAAACAAATCGCAGCTATCGCTGTGCTTCTACTGCCGCCCACACCCCGCCTCTGAACCCGCCCCCGCCCCAACCCTCGTTCCCACCGCACGCACCCGCCGCTCACCCCCGCCCCCCGCCGCATGCCCCCCTTCCCCCTGCCCCTCGCCCCGCCCTCGTTCCCCCTGCCCCTCGCCCCGCCCCTCGTCCCCGCCTCTTCGCTCTACCCTCGCCCCCCTTTCCTCCTGTCCCACGACCCCCATCCCTTGCCCCCGCCGCTCGCCCCCGCCGTTCGCCCCGTCCCCGCCCCTCGCCCCCTCCTCTTCACTCTACCCTCGCCCTCACCCTCTCGCCCCTGCTCCCTCCGTCCATCCCGCCTCATGGCCCCGCCCGTTTCAACCCGGTCGCTTCTCCCTCGCTCTCCCCGTGCCTGTTCGATCGCTCCCATCTCTCTTTCGCGAGCGCGCCCTTTTCCCTCCGGTGGCGTAGGCTGCTTTCGGGATTTACCGAGTAAATAGCGGAATTACTCTCGCGTGTCTGGCCAAGCATGTTTGTCCATCAAACGGGAGAATGTTAATTTATGCCAGTCATGTTGCGGCGTCGCGGTCGCGTGGCCGGCCGGTTGGCGGGGCGCGTTCTGGAGCCGGCTGGCCGACCGGGCCGGGCGGCTGCCTCGTTGACGACGACGGCGTGGCGACGGCAGCGACGCGTCGACGGTCGTTTCGTTTGTTTAGGTGCATCGTTCTGTCGATCGGGACGTCCGAATCTGTTGTCGGGTGGCGGGAGACGCGGTAGCGATGTTATTCCGGGGGCTGTTGGCTACGACGCGCAAAGTGGCTTAGTTACACTGGTGGTAGGGCGGTGTTGGTTTGCTACTGCATTATACACGCGTTTCGATACAAAGTACTGCATAAAAAAAAGAAAATAAACAAAATGAATGTGACTTCAAGATGTTAATTCATGTTTCGAACAGGCTTTTATTGATTACTGTTAAATCATATTTAAAACCAAACTTTTGTCTAAAAGTAATATAATTCTTGAGAGTTCTGTTTTAGGATATTTATGTCTGAAGTTATTTTCTTTATTTTATTTTAGCTTTGTGTACTTTTTAATGTGTTTAATACTTTGACGCCATTTGCTGATTGTTATTTATTGAAAGGGCTTTCTTACGAGTTGTGAGTTCATTTGTCAGATGCTGAACGAAATAACGAACGATACTGTGAATTCTTTGTTAATCGATTAACACACAGTTATTATTATTGTTATTATTATTATTATTATTGTTATTGTTTTGCTCGCGAATAGGACGACTTGGACCACGCGTGCATGCACCCTGCATTTATTGGGGCTCAGTAAGATTATCTCAGTGGCATGTTAATGTAATTTTATCATGGGATCAGCATTTAGTGAGATCCGATTTTTATCCCCCAGGGTTGTTAGCCCTCGAGGACTCGAGTCCGCGATCTTCTGGTCCGAGACAGCTACGGCACTTATTATAGTTATTATTATTATTATTATTATTATTATTATTATTATTATTAATATTATTATTATTATGTTCGTTACAGACGTTAATAGACAAATCATTAACAATTAAACTACTTCAAAAATTAAGTCCCAACAAATTTCACTACGTCATAAAATCTCAGTTGAGAGACACGCAAGCGAATTGAGGTAGAGAGGGGAGAGGTGAAGATGCCAGGTGATGCGGAGCTGGGTGGAGACATGGAACGATGGGGTGCGGGAAGGAGTGTGGGGGCGAGGGAGCCAGCGACCCGCGCCGCAGCTGGGCGGCCTCCGAGGGAATCGACGACAGGCGAATACGGGCACAAACACCGGCGAATGTGGACCGGTGCAAGTCGCCCCCTCTGATAGGCGCCCGGGGAAGGGCAGCCGTCGCGGGGGGGGGGGGGGGGGGCTGCTTGTGACGAGCACGCGGACGGACAGACGAGCGCAGCGGAATGTCAGATGGGAGCAGCATCGCCCGAGCGGTCCGACGGACGGACGGACGGGCGGGCGGGCCGGGAAAAAAATATCGGAAAAGCTCCTTCCAGATAAGACGGCGCGATGACGTCTGCAAGAAATATTGGAAAATCGGCGGCGACCGATCGTGATAGAAGCCAAGCGACTAGCGATTCGTGGGTTTGAAAGAAACGCCTCCGTCGATAAAAATACGGGATATGGAAAAAATAGATTAACATTTTATTTCGATTGCAATTACGAATCGGCGGAAAGCTGTCCGACGTTCCTGAGAGAATATGTAGTGGATTCGACAAACGCCAGCAGCTTCATTCAAATTTTAAAAAAATCCCATTTCTATTCAGCTCGATTGCAAAAACATAGAAACATGGCATTTTGTGCTTATACGCAGGTTGAATTCAATGCGATCTAATATTTGTTTTAATCTTAAAACAGATTAAATTTGGCATTCTTTTAAAAGCATCATTACAATATGTTCTCAGTTCGACAACTAACACTTGCTCATGAATTAAGGATTTGTTCACGATACTGTTTCAAAATTAATTTAAACAGAAGTGAAATATGGTATTAATTCATTAATATTTTTTATTTTATGAACTTAAATCCTCGGGATCCTCGTATACAAGAATTATGGATTATCTAATAAAATATCAAATTTCACAGTAAAAGAAAATCTAAACTTTATAAAAAAGAATAAGAATGAACGGAAAATTTTCTGGTAACATATGCCACCGGTAAGCTAAACCACTCCAACGCAATGCTTCACATTTCGTGCGGAGGGGGCGCAAAACGCAAAATTTGCAGTCGTTGTTCCTTGCTCACACGTTGGGCGTAATTTGCCGGACATAATTTTGCCCCCCCCCCTCCTCCTGGGCCCGGTTCATAAACAAAACGGAACGGTAATAGTCACGCAATTTTAAAGCAACGTAGCGAGCACCGCGCGCCGCCTGGTGGCCGGCACACGGTACTACCGCTTCCAATGGAATTGGGATTATCTATGGCCGCGTCGCTTAATGACGTTATTTATCCGTTTAATTTCATTTATTTTTACTGTTTTGTTTACCTTTTTTTGTACCTGTTCTTTACTTTTTGTCTTGAATTCAGTTGCATCCTTTTTCAATTTCCGTAAATCCATTATATTTCTTTAGTTTTTATTGATTTATTTATGGAGGTTGTCCATTTGACCACGCATTTCATATTCTAGGTTCGTTTTTTAGTACATCGGAGCATAGTTGTTTCGTCCGTATTAGAGTCTATATTCGAATCAAATACATGAAAAACGTTCGTGATAAACTGAACTTCATGAAATTTTATGTTTATTATTACATGCAATTCATAGTTACTGTTCTTACTGTAGATCAATTTATTTCCATTATTAAGGATCATAATAAAAAATCTATGAGGCGACTTTCCGAAACTAATAGTTTAAATGCAGAATGTTTGAGATGCACTGCTCACTTCCACAGGTTAAGACCTTGTTCTACACACTGCTTTTTAATCCGTTAAATTAATTTTATTGTCCTTATTCCATATTGTTGCCCGTAGTCTACCAATTGTTGCAATAAAGAAACCTATCAAATGAAAAAAAAAATCTTGTTCTTAAAGCGTTTGTACTTAAGTGCTATGTATGCGACGGTAAACCAGTTAATCGTGGCTGATGTTTACAGCGAGCGTAGGCTCTGAAAGAGTTGCCTGAAATGCCGCGTGTTGAGATCTCCTAAAAGCTTGGATGTTTGCCTCTTGGCCCGTCACGAAAGGATTGAATCGATATCGCGCGCAACTACTCACGTCTTATTCAAGCGCCTCCGCCTGGGAATACCCATTGTGAAGCCGTCTGGACTTGAAAGATATGGAAAAATATGATAAATTGTTTGATATAAAACTCAAATATTGTTTCATTTATATTTACACTGAAGTATGTTCAAATTTTGTTTATATAACTCATGTTTCATACTTTCCGTACGCTTGCTAACCCATTCAGACACAAAATATTTTCAAGCGTAGAACCAGCCCTGCAGCGTAGGGTTGGTTTCTGTGTATTATTGTTCACTTCCCATGTTCTATTTTTGAAGCCCTAATGAGGCCAATAATTATACATTGACGTAATGTTGGATGGAAATAAACTGAGTATTGCTTTCCATCATTATTTGCCGTTCTCACAGCCATAATTAGTAATTCATTGAAATGAGATCTTTCGGCGCAAGTGCTTTTTAACTGTTACTAATTAACGATTATCCGCTGGGAAGTAATGTGCGAAATATCATAATAGTTTGAAACGAAGCAATGAAAACTAAATTATTATTAGTAATTTTGCAGTGCTTCTACATTGGCAAGAAACTCGTGAGTTGTGAAAACGTTAAAAGTTCGGAAGCAAAATTCTGAAGTATTGGAATATTGGATGTGTCGGATTACAGACGTTCTACTATACTCGTTTGTCTCCCGTTCCTCATTTCCAATTCCATTGACTTTCATTTTACCTTATCCTACTTCTCCGCGTGTGCTGTGACCCTCCGAGAGGTCGCGTCACGATGTCCGCTCCCAACCACTCCAACGCATCGGCCGTTCGTGTAAAGTACGATTTATTTAGTCGTACACTGAATGTAAATCAGCCGTTGCAGTTTCATCCAATTGGAAGCTTAAATGTCGCTTCAGTGTCGTCACTATGGGGAGGTTCGAGCTCCCGATTGGATGAAACAGGAAGAAAACTGGATGAAACAGCTGATTTACGTCAGGTGCTTGGTTAAATAAATCGTAGAATATTGTATTAATTTCATGCTCCTTCGCGCGGTAATGGAGCTGAGGCCGGCAGTGGTTCCGTCAAGACGACGTCGCCTTTGGACGAGCACGCGCCAGAGCGCCTCCTGCAGACGGCGTCCTCCTTTTTCTCGTCCCGCCCGAGCCCTTGTACCCTTCGTCCCCTCGTCCTGCTGCTCTCGTAGGGATCGATCAGATATCTGCTTAAGAAATCTTCGGGAACTTGTGCGGCTCTTCGCAAAGCATTTAACTTATACGACCTCTCGTCTCTCGCTTTTGGAGCGAGTAGATAAAGCCCAATAAGAAGAACAAGCTGCAATTTAGTTGTGTGATCATAATTTAGGAAGTTGGTGGTGGGTCTTGATTTTGGGTTGAGCTGCAGAATTCATAAGTCCAGGTTGATTTGATAGGTTTTCGCTGGCATCTTGCCCAAACTTCTTTGAGGTATTTATATCCCTCGTGTTATTATGTTATATTTTTTAAGTTTATAAAGTAATATTATTAAAAATTATGACTTTTTATCTTTATGATTTTTACTGATTCATGGCCTCGTGATTTGAGCGAGGTACACAATAGTTACTGTGGAGTTTGCCATATCAGTAATGTATTACTAGCCATAGAAATATCAAGTTCAAAGAGATATTGGCATCAGCTCGTCATCACATGCTCATATGTCACGAAAAGCCTTGCGTTGCTATGGGAACAACTGATGCGTAAAACGTGTTATTGTGCTCATTTTGCATACAGCCTGTTTGTGTAGCAAATGCAGAGTCCTTATAACAGATGAGTTATTCTAGTGAATACACTTTATAGTTGTTATTTGTCTCTTTGCTGTAATCTTCAGTGACCTTTACAAGATCCAATATAAATGATATTGTGCAATAACCCTTATCGTAGTGCAGATGAAATAAATATCTTAGCAGCTATAAACACAAAACTCAATTGAGCTCTATCGCTCTTAGAAAGAAACTTAGTAGTGACAAGTGAGACTAATTAGTGGTACTGACGCAAGTCACGTCTTCTAATCCTTGACCTGTAGAAGCCGTGAGATCGAGAATTCACTGATAATCTTGTGCTATTCGTATGTTTTTATGCAGAAAATACAAAAAATTCCTTTGCCATTTATATTTTTAGACTGCAATCAAGTTCTGTAATTATCAGAAGAAACAGAAGTGGTCTTAAGTGAACTATTATTATTATTATTATTATTATTATTATTATTGTTATTATTATTGCTCTATTTCACGACTAACAATGTTATGAGTCGATTGGATAAAAAATCTACCCCAGGTTGCAACCATCTACCTAAGGAGAAGTTCTTATAGGTCTGTCGGTGCCTCTACAACACTTTGCGCAAAAAGTCGGCTGCCCCAAATGAAGAATGTCCTACACTTCCCGTTCTTTTGAATGACTTGGGAGTTTAGCCAAGTTCGTACACAACCTTTGCTGAACGAATCCCAGAGTTCCGATAACTGTGGAGACGACCTGTGCTTTTACACACTACATTCGGCTGATCACAATTTCCAAATTTTTGTATTTAACACGTGTCTCTGCCTCCCTGGTTACGACGTTTTGATCACTGCCACAGCCTCTGCTACACCTCATCTACGAGTAGAGACGTTTTCCCTTCCAAATCCCAAATAACAATATCCCGTTAGTTTGCTGCTATCGTGCGATCAGGTTGAATGTGTTGGTTATGAATATTGTAAACAGTACAACAGTTTTCGTTGAGTGTTCACATCACTTGGAACATTTGTTTGGAACTTCGAAGGCATTACAACTCTGCCAGTGGAGGTAACTACACAAGATATAGTGTCTTTTCATGTATTCAATCTTTGCTGGAATTGGACAGGCTGAGACAATATGATCAATGGTCTCTTGTTGTTTCTGGCAGATGCGGCATTTATCATCTTGGGAAATTTTGAGGTCCGCGTTATCTTAATGTGTTCTCAACGCCTGATCTTGGGCTACTGCTTCCGATTCTGGTTTCTCTTCCCCTATTGCGCCACATAAATGACTGATCTTTATTGACCTGCATCTTGTCCACCCTATTATCTTATTATTATCATTATTGTTGTTGTTGTAATATTTGAACATAGTAAGTTTCAGAGTTAAATGTTAGCAGAAAATCTCTGCTTTAAAATGCGCAATCAGGGTTTGGTTCTCATTACCTCGGTACTTCGATAAAAGCGATGTACATTTATACGTCATTTTAATGCAAAAAAGTGTCATTTACTGTTGTATATTCATCACAATAATTGAAATAAACTACCTTCATTTCATTGAAAAATCGACTGTTGGTTGACGTATCTGCTCCAATTATGAGAGACAGAAATAAAGGGTAGTATTCCATTTCAGATATCATGTTATTTTCGTATTAAATTGTGTTGTGTCGGAGCGTGTAAATGATTACTTATGTCGCCTTGATGAAACTCCATTAATTTTACGTGAATTGTAATTAGGTAAATGCAGAAATATTGGTCATTCGCTGATTTTAATCAAAAGAACCAATAGCAGCTGCATTTGATATATTCCCAAATGGTTTTGAAGATTGAAAATTTATCTTATGTTCTGCCATAGGAATACATTCGTAATTACCGAATTTTGATTTTACAAATTCTAAGATCTAGGATCGTAACAGAAAATTGCATTGTTGTCTTCAAATTTGAAATTCTTTTTTTGTAATATGAGTTGTTTTTTTCAGCGTTTCAGTGTTTTGGACTCTACTTTTATTCGTGCATTCGTGAAGACCGGAAGTCTCAAAAGATGCTAGGCACAAAGTGTACTATTTTAAGTTCATTAACAAAATACTTCATTAAAAAAGACATTCGTAAAATAAAAAAAAATATATGTGCCTTTATCACATACTTACACTTAAAAGAATTTAATGGTATTGCTACTTTTTCAGATGATCGACAACCGCTTAATTAAATTATATTTTCTCAATAAACAGCTAGTAGAGTCTTTGAAAATTCCAACCCCCATTTTGTTAACCATTAGAAATGTATCCTTATGTTTACGTGAGTATCAAAAACTATTAATTAAATCCTATTTCCTCAATAAAAAGGCAACAGAATCTTCGACCAGGGGCCAGTTAAAAATTGCAGTGCTCATTTTGTTTACCGCTAGAAATGTAGCTTTGTGTTTACGTTTGTTCGCGGAGGGCGTTCCTCTGCCCCGTCCGAATCAGAGGGCTTTATCGAGCGCACGCGTGCCGCCCCGCGACCCAGTTGGCACTTGGCGCGCGACTGGGTTGGCGCGCGCCGACCGCCAGGGCGAGCGCCCGGGGGTGGTGTGGTTTGTGCCGCAGTGGTCGCTCTTGAAATATGGAATCGGAAAGGAAAACAGTGGGAGTGGGAATGAATGAATGAATGAATGGTGTATGTGTGTGTGAATGAGCGTGAAAGGAAGTGGATGAATAAATGAATGAGTGAATGAAAGAATGGTGTGTGTGAATGAGCGCGGAAGGAAGGGGATGGATGGATGAATGAATGAAAGTGTGTGTGATGAGCGCGGGAGGAAGTGGATGAATGAATGAATGAGTGAATGAAAGAATGGTGTGTGTGTGTGTGTGAATGAGCGCGGAAGGAAGTGGATGGATGAATGAATGAATGAGTGAATGAAAGAATGGTGTGTGTGAATGAGGCGGAAGGAAGTGGATGAATGAATGAATGAATGAATGAGTGAATGAAAGAATGGTGTGTGTGAATGAGCGCGGAAGGAAGTGGATGAATGAATGAATGAGTGATGAAAGAATGGTGTGTGTGAATGAGCGCGAAAGGAAGTGGATGAATGAATGAATGAGTGAAAGAATGGTGTGGATGAATGAACGCGAAAGGAAGTGGATGAATGAATGAAGTGAGATGGGCAGTTAACAAGCGAGTCATTGAGTGCGTGATTGATTGAGAGTCGATTAAGGATTCATACTTGAGGAAATAACTAGAAAGTGACCTGATGGTGGAGAAGGTTGCAGATGGCAACAAGTCGGTTCCAGGCATTATGTTTTCTGTCTCCTTTGATTGAAAGAAACCCTTAACTATGATCTCGGTGAGAGTGAGGGATTCGCAGAGAAGAAATATTTACTGTCATATTAACCCACGCACACACAATGAAGTGAAGGTCACGTTCCCTATTCAGTTTCGCAATGGGAAGTGTTTCATCACACAACCGTGTGTCCTGTATGCTCAGTTCTTTCCGTGTTGCGACATTTTATACATTTACAATATGTTCACGTCTGCATACAATAACAACTATTTAATTTATGACCATTTCCTTTACGCAGACTGTTTACAACTTATGATTTCATAAGTCTAAACATTGTCCTTCAACAATTACATTCTTATGAGGTGATTAGGTCCAAACATAACAAAATGCTAGGCATTTTTATAAATACAATTTTGAATAATCCTTTAGAAGCCTTACCAGTAAACACAAGCCAAACTTCTGTGTTTCTTTTCTTCCCTTGTTATTCTCGGAGTAAATATTTGCATACACTCCGAGTTCGTGACATCTAATGCCACATTGCAGGAATATCTCATGTCAGGACACAATATTGAGAGCAGACCAGAATGAAATTATCACAAATGAGAGAACTTTAAAAACAAAGTATCCTTGAGTGAAAAATAGTCTCTCTTTTATCTATAGTGAAGAGAATTGAACAAGGAATTCGAATTCTTGTAGGATGAAACACATGTACGCAATGGTTCGTGAAAAATTGTACCAATTTAGATGCGTTGAGTGAAAGTTTACTTAACGCAATGAACAATTTCCCAAAGAACAATCCCGAATTAAAAATCTCGTGAAGGGGGTGGTGGAGAGATAACAAAACCCTATTCAAGAGTATGCGCGCGCGCGCGCGCGTGTGGGTCTGTGTGTCTGTGTCCGTGTGTGTGTGTCTGTGTGTGTGTGTCCGTGTGTGTGTGTCCGTGTGTGTGTGTCCGTGTGTGTGTGTCCGTGTGTGTGTGTGTCCGTGTGTGTGTGTGTCCGTGTGTGTGTGTGTCCGTGTGTGTGTGTGTCCGTGTGTGTGTGTGTCCGTGTGTGTGTGTGTCCGTGTGTGTGTGTGTCCGTGTGTGTGTGTCCGTGTCCGTGTGTCCGTGTGTGTGTGTCTGCCTGTGTGTGTGCGTGTGTCTGTGTGCGTGTGTGTCTGTCTGTGTGTGTCTGTGTGCGTGTGTGTCTGTGTGCGTGTGTGTGTCTGTGTGCGTGTGTGTGTCTGTGTGCGTGTCTGTGTGTCTGTCTGTCTGTGTGCGTGGTTGAGGTGCCTGTGATGGGGTGGGCCCTAGGTCTCCTTGCTGCCCCATCGCTTCGCCGGCGGTCGCGCCGTCTGATTTATATCCGCGTTTTATTAAGGATCGCGTCCGCAATAAGAAGCGGCGCGTCCCGGCCGCGTAAATTACGCGTTAAGCCGCCCCCCCCCCCCCCGCCCCGGAGGTTCATTCTTCGCGGGGAACAAATAGGCGGGTGTTTTAATAAGCAATGAAGCCACTGTCTCGGGAAGCAGCACTCTCGAGTTGTTTTCCTCCATCTCACCTAGTGAATGTTGGAGAGGCTTCTAGCGGAAAGCAACTTGCGATCACGAATTTCGTCACGTTTTGCTCGTTTTGGTTTATAATGTTTTAACATTATAACCATTTACGTTGTTAACCAGTTACGATTTGTGATTATTTTTATTTACGATTGAGTCTAAATATTCTCCACAAGGAAGACGAGCAGATCAGCCACCTCCTTTAGAACCTTAAATGCTCTGAAGAGATAAAGGAATCTGAGACAGTCTTCCACTATTTTGTGAGTGTGCTGACTCTACGATGTATTTTAAGAAGGAAATCTGTTTTTTCGTATAATTTAGAGAGGTTTAAACGGAAGAGTTCTAATGTAATTGAGATGCGGGTAGAGTAGTTATTTTTATTAAATTGTACATCGAAATCTCTGGTGGTTAATCAACTTTTAATCAATTTCTATAATGGATGTTCTAAAGCTGACGTGAGTGCAGATGAAATTTCTCAGAAAAGGGATTTGGAAGGGGAAATAAATTCATTCCTTTGTTGTTTCTACTCGAAATGAACTTGATTATTGTTTTTGCTTCTAATGTTCTCTGCGCGGTGTTTCAGAGCAACCTTGCTTCGTATCAAGTTCCACCTCATTCCAAAAAGTTTATACAGTGTGTTATTCTTTGTGCAATAGTTCTTTAACTTATGAGCCCTTTTTTGTTATTTCAGAAAGTACTGATTTTTCCTTAGTCAGGAAAGAACGTCGTCGACCAGACTTCATTCACGTGCTTCACCCGCTACACACATTTGATCGTACGATAGATCGAAAGCGTTCGATAAATCTAATAGCCGGGGGCCGTTTAGGCGCAGACATTTTGGAACCAAATGAAGAGCTAAATTTTCGCTGGCGCCGAGCCGGAGCTGCTTCGCGCAGAAATTTCGTCGCGAACGCCTCTTTTTATTAATCCCCTTGCATTCATGCGCCCGCATTTAAAACTGGTTCCATTCCCTCGTGCGCCGTTTTTGCTGCGTCGCTGTTTTCCTTCTCTCTTTTCAGCTGGCGCCGCCGCCACCGCCGCCGCATAGAAGGCACTGCGGGGCCGTTTTGTTTGCGCTAGGATAGAATTAAGGACGAGTCGATTGGCTGTTTAGTTGTCTGGGATGAAGTAGTATTCATAAAGCTATAAATAAATGCGAATTAACGATTCTATTGCGCGGCTTGTGACCAATCAGATAACATTGTTGTCTCTTCGGTGAGAGATGGAGAAGCGCTGAAGCGAGTACTAGTTGAGTAAAAACATGAAGCTTCGGCAAAGAGCTTGCGCAGCAGTCGACAACTCGGTTCAGCGAGCGAGGACCGCATGAATTGCCGTGCACGCTCTCATTTACTATGATTAGAAAAATATATGGATGGGGTGATATAAATACAGTGATTATGGCTGTTTCTGCTCCTTTTGCCTCGTTCTGCGTCAAAGGACAATCTTGATATCGAGTTCTTGTCGACAGTCTCCTGTTTGTTAATAGGCTGTTATACTAGACATTGGCTGATCGGGTTTGAAATCGTCTTACAATGTATCTTCTAGAGAACTCTTTACAGGTGATTTGACTTGAAGGTCATTTGCCTTGTAATGACCAACGTCGGCATAAAGAAAAGAGAGGAAACCACTTGAAATTGATGTTCAGAACTTCAACATCAGGCCTCCACAACTAGGATAAAAATGTGAGACACATAAACTATGTGATATCAAATAACGTTAATAAATCAAATATTAGGAATGAGAAATTAAAATAAAAATAGCACAAACGATTTTATTGTATTATATACGTTGACATATTGACACGTACACCATGCATCATATTCAACATAAAAACAAGGAATTGCAGAATGAGCTACACACGAAAAAGTCACACAGTTTGATAATTAGTTCTATTGTTTTGACAACTCTCCATGCAAGACATCATAGACATGCGAGAAGTGATAGTGTAACGAGTAAGTGTTAATCCACTTAATTAAGTGGATTAAATGTCTAACAAGTATTTCAAGTCACTAAAACCAGTTCGTTGCTATGTGATGAAATCGTAGCTCATACCAACATACCTGAAGGTCAGGATGTAACATTATTCCTGTTTGAACACACAAAAAGTAAATACTCATCCAAGGTTTTTTTTTCTCTCTCTCTGAAGAGAGCTTTAATTAAAAGTACATTTATGATTCATATGAGAATTCTTTCTTTTTCCTTGTGTGGATATTGCCGACCCATAAAAGCGATTGCTTCGCTTAAAGAACGCAATGTTCATACAGGCACTCCCCTTTCGTTGCGAGTACCTTTCGGTGTTTCTCCATCGAAGCGAACGGAAGAAAAAAAGAAACCAAAATAAATCACTGCCGGGACGTCTTGCGTTATGTCTCGTGTTACCCAGGCGGACACGAGGAGGCGGCGGCGGCGGCGGCGCGCGCATTGCCCGCATAAACAAACGCTGGCGGGACATAAAGATCGCCCTCAAACCGGGTAAGAACACTCAATTGACGTCAAAGGCTGAAGGCGCCGCTTGTCGGGGCCCAGTAGGACTGTTTAGCGTCTGCGCTGGCGGCGAAATGCGCTTCTCGCGGTGCATTTTCGCTGCGCGCGTTGCTCGGCCTCGGATGCAAGCGTTGCCAACTTGCGGGCAAAAATTCATATGATGGAAGTGTTACGGTTTTTTTGAATTCCGTCATTCGTGTGTGTGTTGTCAAAAGACAAGATGGTTATTGTGGGTTGCAGCTGATCAACGGTGTAATTTACGTGTTACACTATGATGAAAAATGATTGAAGATGGGCAAATATCACCGTTGTATCAATATCACGTGACAAGTGTTGCTAACTTGATGGAGCGACTATATTAATTACAATAGTTAGTACATTCATTATATGTTGTTAGGTATACAGTTCACATACATTATATTACAAAATTAGTGCAATGATTAATGTTTTAATTTCTGAGATACCAGTAATTTTACAAAGTTTGATGACTTGATCTTGATGAGCTGAAGATCACTGACATCTAAGTCCCGTGATAGGTTTCTTCTCTCTCCTGAAAATTTAGGGCACGAAATTGAAATGGAGAAATTGACGAGTTAATTTTTGGAGGTTTCTTTCGTGTCCTGGCGGAGAACAAAGGTGATTAATCTGTCTTTGTGGAAGACCAAAGGCGTAATCTAAAGTAAACTGGGCGGGAAAAGAGCAGGAGAATGGCAAATAAATTGTTGAATAAGATATTACCCATTGAGAAATGCCAATTTGGTTATGTAATTGGTAAATGACAATTTGTTAGAAATGTTAATATTCCAAAACTATTGTTTTACTAGTACCTTGACACATGACGGACGTGATTGTTATGAAGTGTGTATTTTTTTATAAAAATTAATAAGTAAAAACTTCAGTTAGTGCAGTTTATGTCATTAATTTGTTAGGGAAACTAGGCTTGAATCCAGCGGTCCGTGGCATGTTTTGACTCACAAATGAGTTTTGGAAGGCGGTCACAGAATAGATATAAATAGCGGACATGCAAATTTCATTTAAGACAGTTTATTTTGCTTGAGATATAATGTTTGCTCGCATCCGTTATCACAGGTGGTCAAATATCGTTCGTCAAGAGCAACCAATTTCATGAGTAATTAAAGTGTTCAAAGTATTGTAATTTCTAGATTCTTCCGAAACTTTGGAATGTCTTGATAAAAACGCAAATGCGATAATTATGAACAGAGACACCCAAAATTCTTAATAATTTGCCAATTATTAATACTAACACAATATTAACAATGGACATTCATTAATAAGAACCTGATGTCCGACTAGCGCATTTGTTTCATTGGTTAAATTTAAGACATTGCGAGATACTATATTTGAATCCCACACATGAGGTGCAGGTGTTTTTCTGGCGAACACGTCGTGTATGCCAAACTGTACAAAGGAGTAACATGAAAGAGCAAACCTCAATATCGCTTTTTTTTTCAATTCAATCAACATTGTTTTGAGCTTTCAATTAAATGTGTTTGTTTTAATACAATAATAGACATGGCCAAACTACTATTAATGGGTCCAATTCGAAAATACATTGAATAATAGAAATCCTAAATAACTGTAGTAAATTAATAATAGACAGTAGATTTCTGAAATCATTTAGAACAAAACAAACTTCGATCGCAGATATACTACATGATTCGCGTCTCACATTGGATATTCGGCCCTTGAACTACGCCATTATGAACAGTTGTGCCATTGTGTGACCAATTTATCTCATTCATAACAGACCAGTTTATGAATTATGAACATCGAGTAGTGCGCCTCGCAATCGAGAATCGATTGATCTGTCATAATGAGGCAGTAACTCATTGGCAACTGTCATCTGTGTTGCAGACGTAATAAAAAAATCTGTTAAAATCTGGAAATAAAGACGATCATTCTGCAAAAAAATGTTTATAGCAATTTTTATGAACTTATGATACAGTGTTAAAGTTTCTTGGAATGACATAATTATATTAATAAAGACAAAGAGGGCACTAGTTGCACGTAAGCTATGTGCAACATAACGTAAACTATTTTTAAACGTTAAAGTGAACCGAAGTACGAGATGCACCTAGAATTAAGTGAAAGAGCACACCGTTTTAGGTCGCTTTTTTACATGACCATTAGGGACCTCAGTTACAAAAAAATCACAATTTGTTCGTGGTTTTGGTGTGAGCTTTAGAAAATATGACTGTGGCTGAGGTTGAAGTGGAAGATACGAAGTCTGCTTTGCATGACTTGTGGTCATCTGTTATTTTTTATGATCAGAAAAATCCAATATATTTATTTTTACTAGGTGTAATTTTAAGATTGTGAAGAACCCATAAAATCCTGCCATCTCGACGATTATTAAGGAGTCAATTTATTTAGAGTTAGTTCCTTTATTTGCTCGAAAGTTTCTACTTCGTGATATGAACCACATATTCTCCTCATAATACGCAAACGCGAAAGTTAAACAATTTCCAGTATTGCGCAAAGAAGTGACGTAGACGGACGACGCGAGAATGAAAAGTGAGTAAACCTCGAAAACGACCTTTATCCGCCTAAATGTGCTGTCACTAATATAGTGAACGTCTCAGCGGCAACGTTTTTACGCCGGCGCTAACGCGAGACAATCGACTCAATGGGAGCGATCCTGACCGAGTCCAATCTTTCTCCGCGTGATTCAAACGCCGCGCACCTGCCAGAGCACTCGGCGGTGCGGCTTGTCCCGCACTCTGCCTTGCCTGCGACGACAACGACGACGGCGATGCAGAAAAACGCGCGTCTTTTGTGCGTTCTTTTTCTCCGCAGAACGTGCCGGGAATTATGGAGGGCTCGTTAAGCCCCGAGCCTCTCTAATTCGTTTTGCACGCCGTGCCGCGCCGCGTCCGTCCTGCGAGAAATATATCCGATTCGTTCTGCCCTCGTTGTCCGCCCGGAGAGGCTCTCGGTCGGTTTTTCGCAAACGCGCAGCAAATTCTCAGTGGCGGTTTCGGGGTGCAAATGAGGAGGACAATCTCGATGAACTTAAGTACGGGGTTGTTTGAATCATAATGCTTACAAACTGACCGATTAATGGTATTTTTTCTTGAAATTTGAGCCACCAGAGAAGGAGAAGCAGAGGTCGTAGAAAAACATCCTCAAAATACCAATGTATTGCTTTTTATTTTTTTTATTTTTTTAAAAAAATTTTTTTAGTACTTCTCATTGTAAGAACTATGTGATTCATGGGAATCTCCTATCTTATTGTGAAGTGAGATTTATGATGTCTAATGTTTATTATTAATTTGTAATGTGATATATTACTAGCCGACCTGAAGGGCCGAGATTGCTAAGACCGTGCACCGACTCACTACTTCGGTCCAGAGCGTGACAGGTTCGAGTCCCGCCTTGTTTGTCCCCTGTCTCTCATGTGTGTGTGTGTATGTGTGTGGGTGTGTGCGCGCGCGCGCGCGCGTTGTCGCGAAGGGGCTCGCGTTCATCTGACCTCGGATCTGAGGAGCCCGCAAGTGTGTTGATTTGTAGGATATAGTCCTATATATGTCCTATGGGGTCGTGAAGGGTAACAGACTGTTGGCTGAATAAAAGCTCTACAAAGATAAGATGCTTACAAAATTGTGACCTTCAATTCTGTTACTCATTATAATTTCAGTCGGTGCACAAGATAGGTGCACGTCACAGGAAATTTAATTTTGCGAATTAACGGTTTTGGAGACGTTTATTTCGCGGTAAAATAGTTCTACTCTCTCGCTCTCCCTCTCTCTCTCTCTCTCTGATTCACTCTCTCACTCTCTCTCTCTGATTCACTCTCTCACTCTCTCTCTCTCTCTGATTCACTCACTCTCTCTGTCTCTCTCTCTCTCTCTCTGTCTCTGTCTCTTCTTTGATGTATCACTTTTCTTGCACAACGACACTGTTATTTAAACGTTTTGTATGTGTGGATTGCTAAGATGCTTAGATGCACATGTTTTTGTCCCTTGTCATTTGTGTGTTTCAGTTTGAAGTTATTACCATACCTCCGAAAGTTTACCTTCTTTTTCAGTTGGAATTTTTCAGAATCCTCTTTTCTCGTTGTGCTCTTAAGACTCACGACTCAGTAAAGTTTTTCTCTCACTGCCTTACCAAATTCATAACTTTTGGACCTTGCATTTTGTTGCTAAAATTAATAACTTGGTAGTGGGGTGTATACATTTTCTCCTGAGAGGACAACTATTTACATAATTGAGATAATGCAAAATGAAAAGTGTCATATCATGTTTTGTTTCGTTACTCGCTTAATTCCCCGTGACGTGAATTTAAAGTATATAAAGAACAATCGTGTGAGTGGTGCATTTGAATGTTTTATAAAATCCTTGAGAAATTAAACTTCTGGTGTTCACACTTGTAAATACCTTAAAATCACCGAATTTTAAATTTTTTGGAAGAATAGAATTAATAAGAAAGACTATTATTCAGCCAAACAACGGAAATTTCCTTCCAACAGCGAGGTCATTAATACCTAGTTACTTTTTTGACGTACTATGTTCCAATTTTACGCGAACAATAGTTTGTTTTGTTAACGAATATTCATTCATATTTCATGCTCTTTATTAATTTTTATATTTAAAACACTAGGTTATTAGTTTAGAAAGCAATTTTAGCTTTTTACAAAGCCAAATTTCGTGCCTTTTGCTTTAAATGAAAGGTAGTGATTTCTGAATGTGTTATAGTTTGCTATTTTCAACAGTTTTATAGTATAAACACTAAATTTTAATAAAATCGTAAAATTAATAGAATTAATTCTTACTGCTATTACGTAGTGTCGTAGTTAGGTTTTCATGACTGTGCAAACATGCACATTACAACAGAAAATGGATGTCTTTACGATTAAGTCTGTACTTTTTAAATTCCATGTATGTAAAGCCATGGAGAACTTTAATATATAATTTTCGCTTAAATATGTCTGAAAAATGACACAGTGTGTTCCGTTTACAGGTGTATTTGCTCCAGGTTTTTTTGACGATAATGCCTTAAATAACAAAGCAGCGAACTCAATGCTTGCTTTAATTTAAACATTGCAATCAAAAAAATTTGTATTTATCATGAAGTACCGGTTTGTGACAAAACCAATGGGGGTTGGAACACAAAAATATTTAAAAAATGCTGGGTTTAGAAAGCAGTCACTTCTGTGAATTTCTTCTCAGTTAACGTCAAATTTTTGCGGATTTCCACTAATTAATTACCTGAAAGTTTCCTTGACTGGCATTCTCCCGTCTAAAAGACTCGTACCCTCGTCATATTACTTTCCTACTCCGAGTTAGCGCGAGCGCCTGCCTAACTTCGTTAATGCATCGGGATGCGCTTCCGCATTGTGCATCCATCGGCCGCGGAACTGGAGCGTTCTGTGCCAGGCAAAATACGGCCCCGCGTATTTCAGGATGCCCCGCCCCCCGCCGCTCTCCTCCTTCTCCTCCTCCTCCGCCGCCGCCCCCCCCCTCTGCCCGCCGCCGTCCCCCGCCGCCCCCGCTGCCCTCCTCCGCCGCCCCCGCTGCCCTCCTCCGCCCCCGCTGCCCTCCTCCGCCCCCGCTGCCCTCCTCCGCCCCCGCTGCCCTCCTCCGCCCCCCGCCGCCCCCGCTGCCCTCCGCCGCCGCCCCCCCGCCCCCGCCGTCCTTCACCGGCCCCCGCTTCCCTCCTCCGCCCGCCGCCGCCGCCCGTCTATGCCCACCGCCGCCCCCCGCTCCCCTGCCTCCACCGCCCACCGCCCGCCACCGCCGCCCACCGCCACCGCCCGCTGCCGCCGCCTGCCGCCGCCCGCCGTCCGCCCGCCGTCCCCCGCTCGGCCCCGCCCACCCGCCGCCGCCCCTGCCAAGATCGCAACGCTATTTAGTGACGACCAGGCGAATGCAAGTCGAGCACGAAGCCATTGTTCTCGAGACGCGAGCTCGTGCGGTGGCCCCGTTAAATTTTACGGCGGCTCCGCGATGCATGTGGCCGCATATCACACTGGTCCCTGAAGGGGTCGAAAGGCGCACGTAAAAAAGGAAGACGTATTAAAGGGGGTTAGGTTTCTCTTCGTAAGCTTACGCATTGGGTGGTGAAAAACTGAAACAACAGTACTTAGGGAACAAATTTTCTAAAGTGCACGGTGGTCGCAATACATTTCTTTTATCAATTCCTTTCCAATACTCCACTAAATATAAACATGGCCTTGTTAATGTTTATTAGTACTACTACTTCTGTTTGCTCTTTGAGTTACAAAAGATTCTTTAACTGAATTATTTTAAACCCAACATAAACTAGAGGTGCTACAGGTCGTACGTTCTCGCTTTAGTAACGGTTACGAAATAATAATTTTCATACTGCAATATCCGTCCTCATTAAGACATCTCAGCCATCAATTGAAAAGCTTCTTACCGAAGGTAGAGCATAATGTGCAAACCTTTAATTATTTCGGCAGCCAGGAAAAGTTGCCATTTCTTTCCCTGCTTGAAAACAAATATTAAGTTACAATTGAGGGCGTAGGAAATGGACCCAAAGAAAAAAGCAATGCAAAGATCACACAACTTGAACGAGGAGTCCAGAGTATAAGGGTATTAGTGCATTTTTTGACAAATTTGGAGTTAGGAATAGGAGTGTAAAGTGAAAACTGCATTTTATTTTATGAACAAATGGTATTCCAATATGTCAAACAGCTATCGCATTCTAGCGATGAAAAAAAAAAGTCTTCTACAGTATTTTCTATAGTCATTCAACTTCCAACTCCACTTTCTCAATACCACATTTAGGGTACTTTTATCCCTTGTGCTCCAAGCGCCTCTAACAATATTCACGCTGTTGATTGGAACGGTCCCACTGTGCTGCGCATGGCATCTACTCGGTCGTCGGCCTCTGCACAGCGCGCCTCATTTCCAAATGAGATAAGCTGCTTTGATCGCAGATATCAATCGGTGTCTCCATTACCCATCGGGAGGTGCGCTTTTATTAGCCGGAAGTGGATTGTGTTAGTGGTCGCAATTAGGAATGCAGGTGACGTATTTCCAGAGGAAAAGAAAACTCAGACGTAGTGACGAGTTCCTGAAACTTCTGTAAAATTCATTATTTGGTTTGACGATTCGATATGTTTTAAAAATTAAGTATTGCTTTCTACCGGAAATATTACTAAATTAAAAAAAAAACCTTAGCCATCTTGTAATTCCAGTCATTAATTCATTTTGTTGACGTGAAGAGAATCGAATTTAAACACCTTTTCATTGTCTGTCGACTTCAGTCGCCTATTTAAGGGCATGAGTAGCTAATGAACGCTAGCCTTTCTCTTTGCTTATCAGAAGGCTACCGCTTTCATTAGCGTGAAGTGAAGTCTTATGCTGTGACCTTAATACCGAAATAGGAAACGGGAACAGGCTAACACGCAATCTGCGTATCATCTGAAAACACATATACTTACTTTTATTATATGGAGAAATAAATTCGAGAAGATTTTGACAGTATATCGACTGTTGCAAACATGTTCTGGAATGTTAACAAGTAAAAATATTACATTTTGAATTTGTGTTTGGAAAATAGCGAATCACTGTCAGTTGAATCATAAAAGGTATTGATTAGTTGATTGAATAACTGGTTGTAGTGAAGCCGATAGTCATATACATTTCCCTTAAAAGGAAAAGCATGCTCATTAAGGTCGAGCTGTTTCTCACAGTTGTTAAAATTCAGAAAGAGAATATTTAAATTAGGTGTTGTGAAGTCTGCTGGTGCTTATTTTTTCACTTTGTTTCTATTCGAACTAATGTCTCTTGTATTCGATACTGAAACATTCTTCATTGTATTATAAAACGCTTTATTTCTCCATAGCGTCTCCTCCTTATAAGTTGCCTTGAAGTATACTACTGTGAATTATCTGGTTGTCAATTGCTAGTATTACAAAATATTTACGAAGAGTGCTAGAGCTTTTATGGGTTCATTTCATGTGTTCATCACAGTATTTATAGTATTTACAAGTCGAGATATCAAGATATAAAAATGTAGCGTCTATATATTTATGTAAATAAAAATTCACGATTTCTCGGAAGCTCATTGTCGGTGGTGTTGATATGGTAGAAATAAATTGCCTGAAAATATCCTGGTAGTAATTTCCTCTATATTGCAAAAATATCGATATTTTCAATTCATGGTTATATCTCTTTCCAAGAGCTGCTAAGCTCTCTTCCTCGAAAGGCAAGCGATTTCATTAGGGGAGAGTGGCGTTCCCTAATTCCCCGATAGAGCGCTCTGACGCATAAGCTGTCGATGCGCTGCAGCAAGCCTTCTGGCTGAATTCATCTGTGAATTCCAGAGAGAGGATCTTTCCTGGGTAGTTATACGTATCCCATTTGACATTTAGTTTCTAAAGGAGAAAATGTCTTTATATTTCTCTTGATTTTATACCCAGAGAACATATATCTCATTATTTTTGTATTCTTACAAGGCTTACCATTGCTTTTATTTGAATAGAAAAATACATTCACATCCTCACATTTTCTCATACTTCGATGAACAACGTGTACGAAAGAATCTGAGAGCTTATTTTTATTCATCAACTGAAATATTTCTTTTCTACTTCAGTATCTTTAGGGCTGATTGGATTCACGCCCTCTGAAAAGATGCAAGAGGTGCTTAGCTCCTTTCGTGATAACCTTTCCATTAGCGCTAAGAGATGCCTCACCGTACCCATTCTCCAGTTAGGGCTGGTGACGCAGGAGCTGGAAATTTTCCGTGCACCACGCGGAATGATACCTACCACAATCATGGTATTAACAGCAGAAAAATATATTTTCTGTATGGTTTTCTGGATAGATTTCCGCTAGAAATCTGACAATCTCCTCTTCATTCATGAGTTTGGTCGAACTCCATTTGCTGTCTAACAAAGCGACAGGGGCCGTCTTTTCAGGTCAACGCCACGTTAATAGCGAACGGAGTATTAGAAATACCAATAAACGATTTTAGATTTATTGCAGGGGCGTTATTTTGCTCGAGTTTTTTTTCACCGGACATGAGAGAATCAGCTTTAGTTGCCCTTCCCGAAGTTATTTTCATATACGAATTTTTATGTATTCTGGGAAGGTAATAATGTGCTTGTATTTGACCCTAAAATACTCCGATAACTGGTGTGCTGCCATACTACATCTTTGTTAGTTCTTTAAACTACTTTGGTGAAAATATTAATCGTGAATTCATGTGGAAGTGGAAATGATTGTCATTAGGAAAAACTTAAATTTGTTACAAATTTTCGGTACTTACTTTAGACCGTAAAAAAACAATAATTGAAATACTCGTACTTCCTGCAATGGAGGTTATATAGCTAGGTTTTCAGCCCATTCGTAGTTCTTCGCTCTTTCTGTAAAGGCGAGCGATTCCATTAACGGTAAGTGGCACCGCCTTAATTCCCCGATTGGACGCGATGACGCACGGAACTCCGATGCTCTCTGGGCGGTATGCCTGTCTCGTCCCGCCGCCGTCGACGAATAGTTCTGACGGACCCGGGGCCTCCCCATTAACGATGACGACGGCGGCGGCGGCGGCGGCGGGCGCGGGGGCAGACGTAGAGGTTGAGGGAGGGACGGCACGCTCGAATTTCGCGGTGGCAGCACCCACGCATTGTTTTAATGGAGCGGAGTATGGGGGCGGGGGTGGGGCATATAACTAAACAGTCTGTCAGACGGCTCGACGGGATAACGGGCGTCGGGGTATCCCGGCTCTGTTGTGTTTGCGATGACGCTACTGATCAAACAGCGCGATCGGATGATTACATTTTGTTAACGCCACTCAAATATTGACAGTAAATTAATTACTTACTATGGGGCCGTTTCGTATTATCTTACAGGGTGCGCTGCTGTGTTGAGTTATTACAGGCCGTAACGGTTATTGCGAAATGCGGTAATAACCGAAAATCATTATAAATAACTTCCTACGTTGAAATGATCGTGTCGCGCGGGGGGAAGCGGGGTGGCTGACGTACAGGAAGGAGATCGTCGGGGCGGCGGATTATCCTCGCGGTGCGGGGCGCTGTTCGTTGCCGGCCCGTGTGGCGCTGCTGGGCGGTGTCCCCCAAAGTTCGGCTCTGGCAGGTGCTTTCCCTTTATCCGCTGACCGATAGCGCTTCGATTGTCGGCGGAGTCAACTCGTGAACATCGAGTTGCAGTTTTGGTTGAATAATTTAGATACGTCATTGTGACTCCTATTACGACAGGTTTTCCCAATTTTTTTATCCATTTCCAAAGTATCAATAATATCTTTTTAACATTTGCTGAATTCGTATGACCTGGATTGGTGTAATATAACTACTTGTCTGCTGAGTTGTATCATTGTCGAGGAGCTGTTTTTCTTAAACATTGTAAATAAAAAAAAAGCTCCTGAGTTAAAAAAGTTGTTCCTGAAAGTATCTTTTTCCGTGCCGATGTGCAAGCGAATTTGTATGTACGACGTTAATGTGTCTAATTTATTATTTATCTATTCATTTACGAATCGTTACAAACGGTGCGTTTTGTAAGAGTCGTTTGGAGACGAAAGAGTTCAGAAGCAAAGAATCTGCCATCTCAGAAATGAGCTCAGAGAATCAAGGGAATATGAAGGCAAAACCTGATCGAGGTAGAGCGAAAAACACATTTTCCACTCTGGCTAAAATTCTATCCACCGGTCCGGGTGTATTGATTCTCGATCGGGAGCTCGCGTTTTGTTCTTTTCATAGCGTCATTTCAGAAACTATGAAACTTTCTTAATCTATTTGAAATGCCAGCGAAATTGAGTTTCGAAGCTAGGTAATTCACCAGAAGGTTTACCGTCAATTTCCCTTTGTATTCATCACACAACACACTCGCATCGCATCTCATCACTCGACACACCACCACACATTACACCACACCACACTACACCACATTACACTACACCACATTACACTACACCACACATTACACCACACATTACACCTCACGACACACCACACGACACACCACACGACACACCACACGACACACTACACGACACACCACACGACACCACACGACACACCACACGACACACCACACAACACACCACACGACACACCACACGACACACCACACGACACACCACACGACACACCACACGACACACCACACAACACACCACACGACACACCACACGACACACCACACGACACACCACACGACACACCTCACGACACACCTCACGACACACCACACGACACACCACACGACACACCTCACGACACACCACACGACACACCTCACGACACACCACACGACACACCACATCGCCCCCATCCCTACGTTTGTGTGTTCGCACTTTCACACCTTACATCACCTAAATGTACTATTTATGAACAATCACAGCCAAATCTCCGAAAGGAAGTTTAGTTCGAGTGGCCCTTACCTTTCCCAGACAGTCTATCGATTCCGCAACGAAGGTCGTGTTTGCCGAGGCCAGCGGGAACGGAACGGGCACCTCGCGTGTGCTTCCGTGTTGTAAAGATGGATCGGGACTCTTGTCGGTTCCTCCCCAGAAAATGGAAGTATCTTTCTTTTTCTTTTCTTTTCTGGAGCGTCTGTTCTCTTACTGTTTACGAGCTCCTAATGATGTTGTAACTGCCCATCTATCCGTGTTGAGGTCGGGCACAGACACGGGTGATGTAGCCACTCCGCTGCCCATGAAAAATTGAATAGCAATGTTTAATGAATGTGGAAACCCGCCGCGTTGGGGAGCCTCTCACCGACACCTCGGGATAATGGAGTGGAAGTTCGCGCTAACCTAGATCACGTAAATGTACGCGTCACTTTATTGGAAACGAAAAACTCTGCCTAGTAACTATGAATAAGAAGACAATGTACATTAACTGTAGAGTGAAGAACTTTAGTCCACTGGAAGGTGGTATCGATTCGATATGGGAAGGTAAGTGCTGGGTACTTTAGTTGTTATAATAATTTAAAAGGACTTTGATAGGAATACGCTACGTTCCCGGCATTGTGAATGCAGATCAAATAGTGTAATGAGATATTTGATTTGACTGTGGTGAATAACCTTAGTGGTTATTTACGTATTTGCTCAGTCATTAAATAAAACCAAAAATTCAATATCGGACACAGAAATACACTTCTATTAATTTGAAGGTAAGCGTACAAACATTTAGTTATGTGAACTAAATGAAATATAAATTGTAGAAAAATTAATATGGGTATAATTGTTCTTTATTTGGTATTCGAAGATTACTATGATAAATAATACTAATTCAGGTTTTTATATCATTAGTGTTTTATTTTTTCTCCATATTCGAAACTGAAGTTTGAGGATCTTGGATTTTTTTTTTTTATTTATAACAAAAAATTTACAATCTATTTTTTTACAAAATAATAAGTAAATATGTTGTTGTAGAATTGTTATAACAATGATTGAATTCCAGTGAAGGTATCCCATCGGTACTCTTCATCTTACTTCTTCATACTATAACAAAAAGCAAGTATTATTTTGGGTTGGCTGCAAGTGGGATAGTTTGTTAGCTGAGGGTAATGTTTCGGTTATTTGTTGAGAATCTATATGGGAGTTGTAGGGGTGAGGTTCTGGTTAGTCGATGGATATCTGCACTATTGTCTAGGATGTTGAGGGCTAAGTGGTTTGGATGGTTTTCAAGGCGCTGGAGATAGTTTGAGCTGATAAATTCTATTCTTTCTAAGACAGTGGGCATTTTTAAGTCCTTGTGCAGTGCTGCATTTGTGATGAACCATGGTGCTGCCGCGATCATTCTTAGGGTCTTGGATTGAAATCTCTGTATGATCGAGAGATTACTGTTGCTTGCTGTGCCCCAGATTTGGATACCGTAGGTCCATATTGGAATTATGATAGCTTTATAAATCAGCAGTTTATTTTCCAGTGATAGTTTTGAGTGGTATCCTAGTATCCAGTATAGTTTTCGCGTTTGAAGTTGAAGGTGCTTTTTTTTGGCTAAGATGTGATGCTTCCATGTTAGCCGTTTGTCTAGATGTATTCCCAAGTATTTAACACTTTCCACCTGTACTATTGGATTGTTGTTGATGTGGACAGTGGGGCATTTGTTTTTTCTCAGGGTAAAGGTTATATGGGCTGATTTATTTTCGTTGATCTTTATTTTCCACTTTTTGGCCCAATCTTCAATCATTGTGAGATGTTCTTGTAAATGTCTTGATGCGTCATTAGGGTCGTCATCCGAAGCTAATATGGCCGTATCATCTGCAAAAGTGGCTATGGTTGTTTTATCTGATTTTGGTATATCAGTAGTATAGAGCTGGTATAGGATAGGGCCGAGTACACTACCTTGTGGTACTCCGGCCTTGATTGGATGGAATTCAGATAATTCATTTTGATATTTGATTTGGAAGGTGCGGTGGGATAGAAAAGATTTGATAATGTTGAAGAAGGGATACGGTAGAAAATTCTTGAGTTTAAATAAGAGTCCATCGTGCCAGACTTTGTCAAAAGCTTGGGCAATGTCTAGAAAGGCGGCTGAACAGTATTTCTTTTCTTGGAAGCAATTCTCAATGTAGTTGGTGATTCTATTAACTTGTTCGACGGTAGAATGCTGTTGTCTAAATCCAAATTGATGATCAGGGACGAGGTTATTGGTTGCAATGTGAGGACGTAATCTTGATAGAAGAAGTTTCTCAAATACTTTGGATAGAATGGGAAGTATACTGATGGGAGGAGGGTTCATGTGGAGGTTTCCCAGGCTTGAGAAAAACTTGAATTTGGGCTACTTTCCATTGCTCCGGGTAGTGCCCTGTTCTTATAATGCTGTTGAACAATGCAGTAATTATAGTCTTGCCTTTTCGTGGTAATTCTTTGAGAAGAGGTGTTGTAATTAAGTCATAGCCAGGAGCTTTTTTGTTTGATAAGGCGTTTATGGTTTTGGTAATATCTCTGGGAGTGAAGTGCGGGATTGGAAGAGTCATTTGGTTTGGGGAGTTAAGATAATCTCTGATTTGTTGCTCTTGGTTAGTATTTATAATGGGATGAGTCTGGAATACATTAGCAAAGAATTTGGCAAAGGTAGACACTTTTTCTGTGGGGTTTCTTGCCCAACACTTGTTTTCGTCCCTGATTGGGGGATTTGATTTGGTCGGTTTTTTTAGCTTCCCTGTGGCTTTAAATAAGGAGTAATTGGTATCTTCTGTTGGGGTAAGGTTGGTTATGAAATCTTGAAACCTGTTGTTGTTGAATTCGTTTAGGAGGCGTTTTAGTTGCCTGGTTGCTCTGTTGTAGTTGGTACGGTCTTCAGGATATTTTGAAGTATGCCAGATTCTTCTTAGTCTTCTTTTCTCGGCTATTTTGTTCAAAAGAACTTTTGGATATTTCACGCAGCCTTGGGTGTAGTGAAGTTGTGGTGTAGCGGTCCAAGCTGCTTCTTGAATATTTTGTATTAAATACTCAGTCGCTTCGTCTATGTGGTCAGCTGATTTTAGTGGGAATCGGATGTTTGTTTTCATAGATATCTGTTTTCTATACAAGTTCCAGTTTGTCTTTCTGTTCGTTAGTGACGCGGGAGGGGATTGTAGAATAATTTTGTTGCCGACTGTGATAATTATTGGAGTGTGGTCTGAGGACAGTTCGTGGGAAGATTCTATGATACAGTTAGTGGATGGGATTCCTTTTGTTATGAATATATCAATTACATCTGGGGTTTTGGTTAGGTCGGTAGGCCAGTAGGTAGGTTCTCCTGTAGAAATGGTTTCTAGCTGAAGTGAGGTAACTGCTTTCAGCAGTTCTCTCTCTCTTGGGGTGATGAGCCTGGATCCCCATTGCGTGTGTTTGGCATTGTAGTCTCCTCCCACCATGTACCTATTTCCTAGAGACTTAAAATAGGTTTCAAATCGTTGTTTGTCTATTTTGAATCTTGGAGGGCAGTAAATGGCACTGATGGTAATTGGTCCACTCCAGTCCATAATTTGTACAGTTGTTGCTTGAATATCCTGTTCCTGTACAGCTTCCTGTTCTTGATGTTTTATAGTGCTTTTTATTAATATTGCTGTGCCACCATGGGCATTGCCACTAGGGTGTTTAGTATCGTATAAAGTGTAGTTCTTCAGTTTAAAGTAGCTTCTTTCTGTGAAGTGAGATTCAGAGATGAGTAGCATGTCTATTTTGTTTTCGTTGAGAAATATTTCGATTTCTTGGCGATGATTCGCCAAGCCGTTGGCGTTCCAAGCTGCAATGCGAAGGAATTTAGGCATTAGATAGTTTGGAGACAAGCGACGTTATGAGGTTAATGAGAGAGTTTATTTGTTGACTTTGCTGCATTAGTATGTTTTCAAACCTCTCAAAGGAGTGCTGTATAATATTCATAATTGAATGGCTATTGTCGTTGTGTTCATGTCTTTCTACAGGCTTTGATCGCGCAACATCGGCCCATGTTCCTGCATTTACATGTCTGCTTCTTGAGTTTTCGTGAGAATAAGTAGTTTCAATGTTACTGTTTTGTGTCTGCACATGCATCTCTTGTTGAAACATTCTGTGTTTACTTGAGTTGTTGTACCCTTTCCTTTTTAGTATTTCTTGGTATACTTTGCAACCTTTGTAGTTGGCGGGATGATTGCCTTCACACAGAGCACAAGTCGGTTGACTTTTCTTTTCTTTTAAACACTTATCTGGGTCGTGTTCTTTTCCACACTTAACACACCTATACGGGTATGCACAGTACGACCTGGTATGTTCATATCTCTGACAGTTTTTGCATTGTACTATCTCGCGTTTCAGGCGTGGTGGTTCGAAAGCAACAACACAATTTAACAGTCGGTTAATTTTGAACACTTCTTTGTTGTTAGGTTTGGGCTCAAGGTCTACAAAAAATAGAGGCAGAGGTGATTTAGTTAGCCTGTGGCGGACATTTATAATGTTTCTAACTTTGTGGTCCTTTTCCAGAAGCGCAGCCTTGATATCTTTTACATCTACCGTATGATGTATGTGTCGCAAGACAACTCTATACGCACGTTCTTGTTTCAGCTGGTATGTATAGTATACGTGACTGTTGGCTGATAAATGTTTTATTATTTCCCTGTAGGTATTAGGAGTTTTCGGCGTTATTTTAATTTTGTCGTTTGCTAGAGATTTTATTTCGAAATCTTCTGTTTTTAAGGCTTCCTTTAAAAACTTTATCATAGCTGGAACATTATTCACATTTGGCACGAAAATTGGAGGTACAGTGGTTTTTGGAAAGGTTTCCTCATTGTTTTCTGTTGTGCCTTCTATATCAAGAGCACTGAATTGATTCTTGGTGGGAACTGTATATACACTAGTATTACTATCGCAAGACGCTGTCTTTTGCCTTACCCTTCTATTAGCATCAGGGTCGAGGACGTCAGGGTTCGGCCTCTTTGGCCGAGCTGGTGTGTATATTTGCCATACATTCTGCGTCAGGTTGACGGGAGCAGATGAATCATGATCCATGCCGTTGCTGTCGTTGCCTGTTGATTCTTCGGATGACATTTCTTGAAGTAAACAGCTTCCCGGGTGTCAGTAGCATGCAATCGCACTACATGCTACTGATCCTACCCGAAAATACTTCGGTAATCGACTGAGTTTTAGTATATGTTATCTTTTGTTAGGTTGATTTGAATATGAAGAGAATGAAACACCGTTATGCTTCACAACTGTAACTGTTCACTTAGAGCTAGTGCGCACTGGTTATTATCGCTAGACTTTTCCTTATCTTGGCGCCCTCGCGGGCGAGCAAGGTAAGACACTACGGAGCTGCGGGCACGATCCGCACACCACAGCGGTCAGGCGAGTACTAGGATCTTGGATGATGTCATCAACCGAGTTGGAGCTGGGAAGTATCATGTTCTCGCTTCGTGTTGTAGATGAAACATTGCAGCGCTGTCAGCATCTCCGGCTTGCTCTTGACGTCAGCGCCCACTGTGGCCCAGCAATAAGTCACCTCACTTTCAGGAGGCTGACATGCAAATGTCGCGCCGGGAGTGACAAGCAATCAGTTCCTAGGTTTGTTTTGCTATTATTGGAGCAACTCCTGCTGTGGCCGTGTTTGGAAATCGTTAATAAGCTTATTCAAGTTTAATTCCAGGCTTTTCGGTATAAGGTTCTTGCCACCTCGTCGCATCCATTTCGAGCGTTGCCTCAGTAACAATTACGTCCTTTACTCTGATTAACTTAGGAAACAGAAAAGAATGGCGGCGCCATATCGAAAGAATGGAGGAAGATCGTATTCCACAATTAGTGATGAACTACCAACCGAAGGGAAGAAGAGATATCGGCCGACCCAGAAAGAGATGGTCCTGAAGTGCAAGGTGAAGACGGAACAGGCATTCCTGCCTAATCCTTGGAATGGAGGAGAAGAAGAAGAAGACTCTGATTAACATGAAAAAACTCCGAAAAGAAGATATATATTAACATGATATCTTATAGAGTGTATTTCTTTCAGGAAAGAAAAAAAATACAATCATTAGAAGAGATATTAAAATCGCAATTTCTTTTCATACTGTAGAGAAGAGGTATACCTGTAGTTTATGTACCTGTACCTGTAGTGTACCTGTAGTAGAGTTTTCGTTATTTATCATTTTGCTTATTTTTATTTTCAATTCGATGATATTACTTTGCCTTCAGTTCATTGTTTGTGGAATGCACATCTCAACAAATCTCAGCTTCATATTCGCTTTCGAGGGAAGCATGCAGAAATCCCCGTTAAAGCCGACCTTAGGAATGTTCTTCGCCTCCCATACCAGACGTTGAGAAATAAGATTTTATTGTTTCTTTTGAACCAGATACAAAACTAAAGAATTCCTAGAAATTAAATTGGAAAACTTCTTTATTTAAAGATTGTGATTATTTTTCTCGTGTGCGTAATTTTTGTTAGTGATTTGGGCTGTCCGGGTGACGCCGCGTCGAAGGCTGTGTTGCCGACGTTTCGACCATCCTGTCGTGATCTTCCTCAGGGCTGGTATGCCACCACTCATACCAGCCCTGAGGAAGACCACGACAGGATGGTCGAAACGTCGGCAACACAGCCTTCGACGCGGCGTCACCAGAACAGCCCAGATCACCAACATGACTCTGGCCGCGGAAGCCTATGACTTCATGTAATTTTTGTTGTTTTAGACGAGTGAATTAGATTCACATAATTCGCGTGATGTCGACAGACAGTGGTTTTGCTGAAAATATGGTGTATAAAGTATTAAGGGAAAAGATGGTACCTGTCAACCCTTTAAAAGATTGTTCCATTCCGCGTAATAAATTTTGTAAGTTCCTTAAACCTTTATTCTAGTGATGAGCGATAAAAGTTTTGAATAATTATCTGATTATCATTTTATCATCTTTACCACCCGAGTACTAGTACTTTTGCAATCTCAATATTACGCGCGAAATTTTATGTCACATAATAGGTGCACGTAAACACACAATCTACGCTTAATAAAGACTAGATTTTCTTCGTTATTTTTTAATTTTTCTGTCAACTGTCAGTTTGAAGGAAAAATAATCGAAATAAAGTTTCTCGTGAGTGCAAATAATTGTCATTAAAAGCTGGAAACCCAAGTGTTCGCTGAATCAAGATTTACCTCGAACCAAAGTTAACGTTCCTCATTTCGCGAAATTTCCTCTCTCTCCCCCCTCTCCCCCCCTCCCCCCTCTCTCTCTCTTGCTCTCTCTCTCTTCAGGCGTCCCAAGCTCTCGAAACGAGGTCAGGTCGAGCCGCGCGTTCGCACCCGCACTCCCACCACCGCCCCGCACCTCCCTTCCCACAACGCCACTCCCGCACCCTCGCGCCCTCAGTGCCCCTCCTCCCACCCTTCTCACCATCCCTCTCCTCCGCAACTTTTCTGCAAATCATCTTGACTCACACCAGTCAACTAATCGTACATACTGTCATTTCCCAAACCATTAACCAGCTTTTTGATTCCCCAGTTCTGTTGATCCTGAATTATTTACTGCTCCAGGCGGTCGCTTCTTATCATTCATCTTTACTCTAAGGCACACCACGTACATTGTATAGGGAAATTTTTGTCCGTAATGCTGCAGCAAAAACGGCGGTTTTTTTAAATTCGTTTTTGTTTGAGCCTATCATTAATAATAATAATAATAATAATAATAATAATAATAATAGTGACTATTTTTGTGGCGAATGTTGTTCCTTATATGTAATTGGCCACCTTCTCCATGCTCTTTCATTCTCTATTTCCCTCATCTTGGGCTCCATTTTCTTCTTTATCATTAACTCCACAGACTTTTAACTTAATAAGTCTCTTTACTCACAATTATCTTTCATTTCCACTTCTTCGATTCTTTGCGAAGTTTTCCCTTTATTCCGTCTGCTTTTTTTCTTCACTTTTTGACGAACATGCCGCAACTCATTCCACAACTCATTCATCTTCTTGATCTATCTCATTCCCCGTTCTTCGAACCCTCCTACTCCGCCTTCACCAGCATTCTCGCACACGTGCCGAATGGGAGTTCCACAAGGTTCGCGGTAAAGCGGACGGGACGATCCGGAAGTTGCTGTGCCTTCGCGGCGCGTTTCGCAACTGCCTGCGCCCGCCGCCCTCAATCCTCCACCCGCCGCCACCCACGGGCTCTGCCGTTCCCGCCGCCGCCTTCGCAGCCGGCACCTCCGGCGCGCCCCGCGCTTTTGCTATTGATTTCCAAGTGGAGCTTCCGGGGCGGGATTAGTGCCCCGGCGCCGCGCGCTTTCATCGCCCGCCCCGATCTCAGCCAAGGCCTCCTCCATTCAGACTGCGAGGGCGAGGCTGGGGCAGGCCGATCTAATTGTTGCGACGGGCTCGTGCCTTCGAGAGATGGCGCTCCTTTTCACATCCAATTGCAACTCTGATTCCGAAGAGAACACGTGCCGGACGATTGTGCGTGCTGAAGGTGTTGCAATCAAAGTATCACGCAGCACGTAAATAATTTGATTAAGTACGTAAGTAAGTAAGTACGTAAGTAAGTACGTAAGTAAGTACGTAAGTAAGTACGTAAGTAAGTACGTAAGTAAGTACGTAAGTAAGTACGTAAGTAAGTACGTAAGTAAGTACGTAAGTAAGTACGTAAGTAAGTACGTAAGTAAGTACGTAAGTAAGTACGTAAGTAAGTACGTAAGTAAGTACGTAAGTAAGTACGTAAGTAAGTACGTAAGTAAGTACGTAAGTAAGTACGCAAGTAAGTACGTAAGTAAGTACGCAAGTAAGTACGTAAGTAAGTACGTAAGTAAGTAAGTACGTAAGTAAGTAAGTAAGTACGTAAGTAAGTAAGTACGTAAGTAAGTAAGTACGTAAGTAAGTAAGTACGTAAGTAAGTAAGTACGTAAGTAAGTAAGTACGTAAGTAAGTAAGTACGTAAGTAAGTAAGTACGTAAGTACGTAAGTAAGTACGTAAGTAAGTACGTAAGTAAGTAAGTACGTAAGTAAGTAAGTACGTAAGTAAGTAAGTACGTAAGTAAGTAAGTACGTAAGTAAGTACGTAAGTAAGTAAGTAAGTACGTAAGTAAGTACGTAAGTAAGTAAGTACGTAAGTAAGTAAGTACGTAAGTAAGTAAGTACGTAAGTAAGTAAGTACGTAAGTAAGTACGTACGTAAGTAAGTACGTAAGTAAGTAAGTACGTAAGTAAGTAAGTACGTAAGTAAGTAAGTACGTAAGTAAGTAAGTACGTAAGTAAGTAAGTACGTAAGTAAGTAAGTACGTAAGTAAGTAAGTACGTAAGTAAGTAAGTACGTAAGTAAGTAAGTACGTAAGTAAGTAAGTACGTAAGTAAGTAAGTACGTAAGTAAGTAAGTACGTAAGTAAGTAAGTACGTAAGTAAGTAAGTACGTAAGTAAGTAAGTACGTAAGTAAGTAAGTACGTAAGTAAGTAAGTACGTAAGTAAGTAAGTACGTAAGTAAGTAAGTACGTAAGTAAGTAAGTACGTAAGTAAGTAAGTACGTAAGTAAGTAAGTACGTAAGTAAGTAAGTACGTAAGTAAGTAAGTACGTAAGTAAGTAAGTACGTAAGTAAGTAAGTACGTAAGTAAGTAAGTACGTAAGTAAGTACGTAAGTAAGTAAGTAAGTACGTAAGTAAGTAAGTACGTAAGTAAGTAAGTACGTAAGTAAGTAAGTACGTAAGTAAGTAAGTACGTAAGTAAGTAAGTACGTAAGTAAGTAAGTACGTAAGTAAGTAAGTACGTAAGTAAGTAAGTACGTAAGTAAGTAAGTACGTAAGTAAGTAAGTAAGTAAAAGTAAGGACAGCGTATCTTCTTCTGAGGTGTGAGTGTGTGAGTGGGGTGTGAATTTGAACTATCTACTAATTTACTTTGCTCGTAAAAATTGAAAGAAAACGAACCTACCTCTGGCCTTTTGACAAGTGTCTATGGTTTCTACAGATACTCAAGAATCCACGAAAAATACAAACACAAATATTATATAAAAGTACAAATATTATAATTTGCAATGCCGCCAGAAAATTAAGTAGCCTCTGGCCATGTGAGAGGTGGAAATAATTTTGTAAGATACCAGGACCTCGGAAGAAGAAAAAAAAACTTAGCATTGAAACGGTTAGGATTTTGACTAAAAATTGCAAATATTTGATTGCGTTATTCCGCAATAATGTCATACTGTGAATACCGAATGAATTCTCTTACTCAGTACGTCACTTAATATCACCACAATCACAGATGTAATAAAACAAAAATATGGTGTTGTGAATATTTGTTCAATAGAATGTGAAATTTAGTATCAAGTAATGCAAAAGTGATAATTAAAAGAAGCGGTAAATAACAGTCTTAAATTAACAGAGAACACGAGAAAACAAAGGAATATAATATTGTCATTGAAAAGTGAGCATGACGTGTGAGAAGTTAGACGTGGTGTCTCAGCCGCCTGTGTGTGTGGGTGTATGTATGTATGTGCAGCAATCCTGATTTTAGCGAGTGCTGTTTCCGCATTCTTCGACTAGACGGTGTTGTACTATGTAAACCGTGACACATACGTACGAGGTGAGAGTAAGTTAAAGAGCGAAAGTGCAAAATATTCGTAGATTCTGTGAAAATTAGTGTCGTGAATTGGAGGTGCCGATCAGTGGTGTGCCGGTGAACAGTTTCAAGTGAAATATAATTAATCTGACTTCGACGTACTCATAATGTGAAGTTTGTGATCGTTCAGAGGAAACGGCACCGTTGAATTTACGAGTGATATAGATTTGTCGTGGTGATCGCTCAGCCGCAACCAATACCAGGCGGCAGCGACATTTTTTATGGGGCGAAGAGTACAGCCGTTTTACGTACTGCGACGTAACATTTCATCCGAGAAAATGTATAGTTAGCGAATAATATTTATTCAAAGCATCAAGAATGCTTGATGCACTGTTGATTGTAGTAGAATTAGTTTTTCGTTTCGACGCATTGTACATGCAATTTCTTTATCAATTCAATGTTATTAAATGCAACACTTTATCGTCACAAATGTTCAGGAACCTTCCTAGGGTAAAGCGTAAACTAGGACAAGATTTACTTAATTCCAACAGTGCTTTTCAAGATGTTAAAAATGTAATGTAGAATAAATCATCTTATTTTTGCTTTTCAGATCGTACTTGTATAAATTATGAGTCTTTGCAAAGAAGTGTTTTTAATTTTTTTCTGTAAAAAGGAAAATTTTAAATAAACTTTCCCAAATACACCACGTAAAGAATTCGCTTTTTCAACTTCCAGATTTTCCCTTTGCATTTAATCTCGAGGTCTTCCTTTCCTTCCTCCGGTAAAGGAAAACTTTGTATTTCGTAGCCTTGCAGCAACCACTCATGAATTGTTTTTTGATTTACGTTCAGTTTCCGGATGTTCCGTTAACGCATTTTGCCGACGACGCAAGACCCTTTGAGCTGTATTCCTTGTTTGGACTAATTCCCGTGCGAGAGAAATTCACTCTGATGGAAAACAAGTAAAGAGCACCTCAAATGTATACGCGATTCCGTTTCAGATACATTATAGATTCGAAAAGTAATGAAAGAGGAGAATGATGATGACTGTCGTATGAAACACGACATACTCCCATTGTGAGCGAGCGATGCGGTGAAAGTGTAGGGAGTTATTTTATGAATCAATGGTGAATCAATTACTAGAGGAAACGGACTCGTTATCTTTAAGTGACATGCATTGACGGTGCAAGTAATGTTCAGGGTGACATTCACATCCACTTGAGTTCTTTCTATTGATTGACGTCCGTAATAACCGACAAGATTTCGAAAGAAAATGAAATAATTGAATGAACTCAGGGTGGAAGTAATTAGTTTGTAGACTATTTAACAGTCGCAGAACAAATCGACTGTTTACCTACAAAGGCCTCATTTAAATTATTTATTGTGCTCGTAATTTAGGGCCACTCACGTTGTTGAGTTTATTGCGGTGAAAGGTTTGCAATCTCAAAGATCTTCTATTAAGGACAATATCACCTAACCCCTGTATTATTATTATTATTATTACTATTATTATTATTATTATTATAAATGCCGTGACAGTTTAAAACTAGTGCTGCTACAGAGTGGCGCAGGCTTGTCGTTCTAGTTAGTTATCTCTTGAATCTGGGCTAGCTTTTCAGTTAAGCACCAACCTCTTCGCAACTGCTACCTGTCGGCGCTTAGGCATTTGTTTTCATCTTTCTTCAGTATTTCGGTTTCTAAGTACTAGAATTGATGTATGTCTACAAGAATAATATAAATTGCATAAAACAAAGTGACATGCAGTTATACACGTGATTGAATTTTATGCAACCCCTTACGCCCAAATGTTCGACAGGTCACGTTCTAACGCTGTCAGTTATCTTTCAAGTGACTGCCATACATCTGAAAATTGCAAACGTTACAATTGATGCGAGAAATTACGCGCTGTTGTCGCACCATGAGTTTCCGTATCGCCTCAACGTGAACAATGTCTCCGCCGCCGGCGTCTTGGTCCCTGTCGGCGGCGGCGGCGGCGGGGACGCCGCGTCCCCGGCCTCCGCGCCCCCGCCGTCCGCGAGCGCTCTCCGTAATGGGCCCCACGCTGCGGCAGACGATACCTGTCCGCCCGCGCCTGCGCAGTCGTTAATCACCGCCGGGTTGCGCTCCGCGGCGCATCGCGCAACCGCCGCGCCGCCCACTCGCAGCGGAAATGGGCCGAAACGGCCGCACAGCCACAAATAAGACACAAATCGATCAAAAGGGAAAAAAAGTTGAGATTTGTAATAATTACAATTGTTAGACTTAATTTTAGGAAGTATTTTATTAAGAATTGTATTATTTAAAGGTGCATTACACATGCTTTATCGAACAAAAAACAATTGGTGTAAAATTCCTCCTAAGTCTTATACACGTATACTACTTTTTTTTAATTGAATCTTTGCTAATGTTAAAGGTTCTCTGTGCACTCTTATCATTATGTTCCTGCAGGATAGAAAAGTACGTTCGGGTTTGAGCAGATGCTGTTGATTAAATAATATAAATAATGGAATTAGGGCATTTTCAAATGAGTTTTATTTTTACTCAGAATTTTACTTAAAATTTGGGTGACAGTAATAAATATAGTATCTTTAGAACAAGTCAGTCGTTTTGTATTTGTATTAGTTGAAATCCGCTCCGTCGTAATAGGGTTTTTGAGAGTAGAAAATTGTTAATTTCAACGCCTTCCTTTGAAATAGTGTGCTCTATATATAACGTACGTCGAACGTTACGGGGAAGTGTTAGAACCTCGAGCATAAAATACAGCTCTGCGTAAACTTTGAATGAGGTTTTCCAACTTGAAATAGAGTTCGGGCGCGGCATTCATACGTGATAGAAGAGGAACAATGTTGCACTGCATCTCGCCCTAAAAACTAAACTTCCTGGCTTTTAAATTGGCAGCCTCTGCCAGACCAATTTTCGTTTACTTTCGTGTGAGCAAACACAAAAGAAAGGAAATGAAACAAATTTCTGGGCAAACAATACATACTAGGTTGCATTGGGCTCCCGGATGTTTTGTGAACAGCGATAGTGTGCGGGGATAGTGGTTGATTAAATTTCTACACTGCAAAAGAGATGGTTTGAAAACCATGTAACTATGCAACAATGAATTATCGTATTATGTATGTGAAGCAAATTTAATTATTCAGTGTAGAATAGAGTAATGTGAAAACGTAAGAAAGTCGGAGATTGTTTTAAGTGAATTTCTTCAAAAAAAGGAAATACCAGTTTATTTGTAAGAGAGGAGTTGCCAGTAAAATGTTTTTGTTTATATTTTATTCTGTGAAGAAAGAAAACTGTCGTTACAACTGACATTCGATTCGATCTTACCCCTCGAAAATAAAACATCGAAATTTAGAAAAATCTATTAACAAGAAAATCAGGACAAACGAGACGTAATCATTTCACGTTTTATCTTTCATGATGAATGATTAACTTGAAAAACCTTGCGGACGTATTAAATTTCGTTGGAAGCGTATTTGGAAACTGCAGTAAATCGGCTGCGCGTTCTTTCGGTGCCGTTTGGTCCCACTGCGAGGTGCAGCGGACGCAGCCTTTTTGTGGGAGCAATGCGATCGCGAACCCGAGCTGCTGAAAGAAACGCGGCGTGTAGCCGTCGGGCGGCATTCGCTATCGGATGTGCGATCTTCAACGGTAGGCACCTGGCCGAAGCGTTTACTCACGCCAAGTGCTCGACCCAAGGTCTTGTGGACTCCGGGAGGTAACGCCGTCACTGGATATGAAAGTCTGGGTTTCGTTCGTTTTGTCCATCAGATGCGTTAGGCTGTTTGAAATGTGCCTACTTTATTTGGGTCGTTTTGGGACGAAAATATTGACACGATTACACCTATGATTTATACTTTTCTACTAACTTGTTGGGATCTTCATCTTTTATAATTTTATTTTTGATTTTCTTGACACAATATATTTTTTCTTCCTTTCGATCAAAGCCTCAGACTATTGCTAAAACTAGCTCTGCGAACTTTGCTCAGTGATAACGTTTTTTTGTGATTATCGCAATCCCTTGAAAGAATTTAAAGCAGTCTACGGATTACCTAGATGCATTTGCCGTGCTACTTCAAATATTTCCAATTTTTTGTTACAAAAATGTCCGTTAGTTTCATTTTATTGTAATTGTATATAAATCATTATTATATTCTCATGTGATATTTATTATGCGTATTTTACAAATGAATGTAGAGTGTAAAACACTTAGATTGATATTTTATTAGTAAATATCAATCATATGTCTTTTGAATAAGAAGGAAACTATTAGTTTGTTTTAATAAGTGTTAATCTACAACATCATTAAATATTGTAATGATAATGGTTTCTATAACCAGGTGCTTTATATTGCATTATGGTTATCTTCGGAGATTTATTACTTTTCGTTGTGTTTGCATTCTGTAATAGATGAATCATCACATTATACGAGTCTTTTATAGTCAGCTCTCGGTCCTCTGTAAATTTTCCACTATGTGTGAGGTCATAGAACGTGGTAGATTTATATTCGCTTTGCGCTCTCAATCGAAGCGATAATATTCACTGTTCATTATTCACTACATTGCTGGCAATCAAACGTTTTTTGTTCACTACGGCGTAAATGCTTCCTCTACTGAAGTCTTGATATCGTGGCCGTACAATCCTTCGCACTTTTAACGCTCTTCAGGTTTAGGCACAATGTAATATTAGGCAGTGTACTACTGCCACTCTAGCTCGTGTCACATTACGTGTTTTCAATCAAGCTGACTTTGTAATAACGAACCAGGTCGTTTATCACCGCATCGACATGGCTGTCCCAGCCCCACTGATGTTCAATTGGTGACAGTAATGAGTTTTTTTTTTAATTCTTGTTAATGATCTGTTCCCATGAATCTAAAACAGTTTTTGCGCCGAGACATAAATCTTACCGCCCTGTATCTCATTTTGCAATTTCCACACTGCTGCTGGCAATCTGTTTTGCAGCTGTTTTGTTTTCACATGGCCGTGCGAAATAGTCTCTGTTCTGTTTGGGCTTCTCCGGGGCCGGCGAAATTCATTACAACATGGTTTGCGTTTATTTTACGAAGGATGACGGGAGGGGACGATTTAGATTGCTGTTTTGTGTTATCTTTCAAAATTATGTTCGCATGATAACTTCCGGAAACAAAAATAAACCCGAAACCAGTTTAAAATGAATTAAAACAAGTAATAACACCCTCTTCATTTGAATGGTGGAGTCCGTGCTGGTTTAAAAATTAATTTACTGCCGTTCAGCGTTTGTCGTAGTTGTACGGTAAACGGGTGCTTTTCGTGACCAATTTAAATTCTCGCACAGTAAATTAAAACTAGAAGTATCAGCGTGCGTTCGTATCGAATTTGTGAGCGCCGTCCTTTCCCGCCTTCCAAAGCCGCCCTCCCCGCCCACTTTTCCGGTGCTTGTTCGCAGTTAGGCCATCGGAGAAGTGTTGGGTGACTGTAACATGAAAGGTACTTAGCACCCGGGAACTTCACGGTCGGCAACGCCGAGAAGATTAAACGGGCGCGCAAATCGCCGAAAGAGGAGCGCGCTTTCCGCCAATCGAATCGCGCGGCGCCAACTCGTCGCTCTCCAGGATGGGGGTGGGGGTGGTGTTGAGGAAGGGAGGAGCGGGGGGAGGGGGGAGAAGGGCCTCGTAGCGAGCGAGGACGGCCGCGCGCCGTTGAGGACGCAACGGACGGACGGTGAACGACGTGGAGGGGACGGGGTGAGGACATTGCGGGTCCAGGAGAGCAGTTCGAAAGCGGTCGTGTCGCAGGTGAACAAGGCGAGGTGATGCGCGTACAAATACTGAATGAGGTAGGGAGGGGAGGAGATAGCAGTGGCAGCTCGTGCTTAGGCTGCATGGTTTCACAACTCCCAGACAATCCTGAAATACTGTAATGTTAGTAATACGTCTTTTTGATTTAATGTAATTCAGTAACCAAGATATTACTACAATAGTCGAATCGTTTTGAAATAGGAGTGCGGCCGTCAAATACTCTCTTGCGACTAGTTGCAAGCCAGGCAGCGCACCGATGTGTGACGTCACGCTTATGGACGTTTAATATTGTGAAGTACGAGCCATCCGACTGACCTGTGTCTCAACATTCCCAGCACTCGGTCATTCCCCGTGCGTTTTAGTACCGCAACAATGCTTGGAAGCTCCACAGGCTTGCACCGTAAAGGACAAGTTCTTGCGGACTTAAGGGACCCGGAAGGGAAAACAATTTTGTCTTCATCTTAATATCTCTGTAAACTTCGTGTTGTTGTTGATGATATATACTATCAGTCAATTTTTGACAGTATTGAATGCACCATTTAGGATGTTTGTATAAAGTGCGGTTTATTGGTTCAAAATGGAAAACGAATTGTATTATATCCAAACGAAAAGTGCTTAAGATTCATTGGTATGATTTTGGAAACTGGATATTTTGACAGACCGACTCATCTCTCCACTTTTACTCTGAAGGATCTTCATATTAATCACAATGCATTTGTGTACTCTGCTGCCTGCTTCCGTTATTGAACGCTTTCGTAATCCGCAGCGTTTCCCTGATTTACGCACGGTGTGCCCCATCTCTCTTTCCCGCTTGTTGGAAGCTACTGGTTCGAATCGACAGAGCAGCGAAATCGATGAGACCCCAACCGCCGGCCCTTCCATCATCGCCTGCAGTGCTCTAACAACTTCCTTTCCCGTTCGCTTTCTTCTCGCCCTCGTAATTGGGGAATGTAATTGCAGACGGCGGCGGCCCTCGCCGACTTTGAAGTCATGGGATCTAATAATGACGCGTGTGATGGTGTGTGTGTGGGGAGGTTACCCGATGCTTTAATTCTCCTGCCTGCCGCGTGCTGCCGCTGAGGAGTAGGCGCGTTCGGTATTAAAGCGCCGATTTGAATTGAATTGAATTGAATTGATGGCTTATTTTACGTGTCGAGTCTCGGGCCATCAGGTTCGCTCTTCCGACTGACCACGCAAATTTCGCTACGCTCCTTTCACCAACTAGCTGAGAAAGGAGGTATTTCTTGGGCGAGAAACAGGCCATTTGAATTTAGCTCAGAAGCGTCATTTAGGCTTGAGGATCTTTTACATGCAAGTTAACCTACTAACATGGGACAGCCGGCTTTACTTCCCCTCCGAAGGATTTTTTCGCCCTTAAAAATCCACGGCTTTGATCGGGTTTGAACCCGCCAACTTGGGTATAACAGTCCGATACACTAACCGTTACACCATCGCCGCGAGCAAACCATCGGTGGTTTGCACATCGCGACGCTGCTATTCTGCCAATTGCGAAGTGCCAGATTTTCTTTACGGCAGGCACAAATTCCGAAGATGAATTTCACGCGTTCCAAAGTTCGGGAATCATTGTATTGTTTTTTTATGGTTGACTTGTTAAAAACATTAATTTTTTGGTTCGATTTTTGTTGTATTTTAGTTTTATCGTAATTGTTATTTTTTCGTAAATGACCATTACATTAGAAATTAGCAAACTTGTCATTATAGTGTTAAAATTCTAATTTTTGAAGACTTTTGAAGGTTAGAGATTTTGTTATTGATTTATCGGTTATCCACTGAAAGTAGCTTCAAATGAACTAGACTTGCTCTTGATATATATTTTTGAAACATACTTCAGTGCGTAATGTATAACGATTTAGAATTGTTGCATGCAAGGAAGTTGAAATGTAGAGATAGACGTACATCAGCCACCGCGACAAAGTGCGCTTGTCGGGGCATTGTATAAGATTGTGCCAATTTGTTGAACATTTTTACCTGAACTCGATTTAAAAAAAATGAAAAAAAGAGTTTTCAATACTCCGTGGTAATGCTAGTCTAATGCATTCTTTAATCAACCCATTTTTAAAACGTATTTTACCAGAAAATTTTGCTTCCGGTTATTCTTTTCACACTTTTGATTACGCTATTGCTGTTGTTGCTCCGAAAATATAGCTGTAACACCATTTATAATATATTTTGAAGAAAACCTACTTTGCTGTAACGCCATTTATAAACCACTGTGCGTCAGTAACAAATGTTACGGACGTGATAATAACGTGATAATAACGGACGTGATAATAACGTATGTTAAGGACGTGATAATATTTTCCTCCGATTTGCAGGAACATCTTGAACAACAAACCGCTTTCTTACGCATTTTGCCCTCCCATTTCTGTAGTTGTCCAACTGTGGCGTCGACCACTCCGTTCGTCCGCACGCTCGCCCCCGTTTGTGTAACCAGGCGTTTATTTGACCCTTTCATCTGGTTCCTGCCTGGGTTTCCTCCATTGAGCGGTCGAATGGAAACTGTAAATAAAGTGAATATTCTTGTTTTCCGCTTGGCGGTGTTTGCGTTGGGCGACTGCTAGGGCGGGGCGAACACTAGGGGTTGGTGGAATGCTGACAGGCGGCAGAGGAGGAGGGGAGGGAAGGGGGGGGAGGCGAACGTGATCCGATTCTGTCTGATCGGAATCGTAGGAATTGAAATATCTCAGTCTTCAAATTGACTTGTGTGTTATCGTGTTTTGTTTTCGTTTTCTTGTAACTGTATTTCCTCTTTCTCTGTCTACCACATGTTAGATGTACAAGACGTTGACCATCTCACGTTTTTGTTTGTATGATTTTTAATCATTATCATCGAACGACTAACATATCTTCTTAAAGAATGAGTTGTGTGTGTCAGAAATTTAGGGATGACGTTAAAACCCAGATGAAAATAATAAAAAAGGTGAATGCCATGCAGGGAGTTATGTGAAAAACGTCATAGAAAATATAATCATCTGAAAAATTATGTCGTTGACTATGGCCTTTTTACGTCCGATCTCGCATTTTCAGGAAACTTTTTTTCCGTTTCTCGTGTGAAAAGGTAAACAACATGAGAGCTTGTTTGAAAATGGGAGTCACCAGGAGATAGAAGAGGTTGTTCTGTGTGTGTGTGTATGTGAGTGTGTGTGCGTGTGTGTGTGCGTGTGTGTGTGCGTGTGTGTGTGTGTGCGCGTGTGCGTGTGTGTGTGTGTGCGTGTGCGCGTGTGCGTGCGTGTGTGTGTGCGTGAGCGAGAATTGACTTTTGCGTGAAAGCGTGGCTGGCCATTCCCTTCTTTACGGACCCCCCCCCCCCCGCCAAGCGAGTTCCAATTTGATTAATGCTACCTACTGGAGCGTTAATTAGTTTCGTAAAAATGTTTGCATAAATAAATTTATGAATCGGTGTTTTGAAATCACAAGGAAAAATACGCTGTTTTTGTATTCATTGCCAATGAATAATTAATCATATTGTTTATTAATATTAATAATCACATGCAGCATTGGTTTCACCTTTCAAAAGATTCCTATTAATTCGCTTTCCAGCTGTGAAATTTGTAAAAGACCATATGGTGAAGTGTATGTCGAATGTTGTTGTGGCTTCTGGTTATTGAATTTGAATGGAATTCTCTTTCATAATACGCTCTAGTGATATTTATGATTATAATATCCCGTACTGCGTTATTATAGTTACTATATTCTAGTTTTGGCGTAGGAAGTACGAGTTAATAATTGATGGACGAAGTTTCATTGCAGTTAATGATCGAATATGATTTGTACCTAAAAAAGGATTTTAGTGAAATTTAGTGAATGTTTCTGACCGTTTTAATGATTGTTGCTGAACATGAAAATGAAATTCATCACTTATCTTGTGTTTTCTACGTGTTGCTGTGAAGAACTGTTGAACAGTATACGTATAAGACGAGTGCTTAATATTTTGGGTCTCTATTTCGAAGAAAAAAAAAAAAATTGTATTGAACAATTTTTTACGAAAATGTAATGTGTCTGCATGAATTCGAAGATATAGTACTATCTAGACCCAAGCCCGTCAATTAATTAACACACAAACATTTGTGATGTAACAATGAAAACCTCACAGTATACTAGTAAGCAGGATAATCAAAACCTTACATTATATAGCTTTCGCATTTTTGTAGTGAAAATAAGACAGATGCATGAAATCTAAAAAGTATTCTATGTTAATCAATCAAGTAGTATTAAAATGAATATACAGGTAATCAATTTCTGTGGTTCCTGGTTTTGGTATTTTCCATTTTCTGCTTTCTTGGATTTTTTTCAAAGAAATGTTGGAGTAAAATCGTTAAATCGATATCAGGCATAGAAAGCAATAGTGTGTTTATTGATTTCAGCTCATTTCTTGAATGTGTGGCCCCGAAATATGTTGATTTGTCATTAGCTGCGCAAGAAGCTGTTCGGATATTGATTAAATGTAGAAATACGAAAAAACCTCATTTGGGGAAGAATACTTTATTGAAATTGTTCATGTTATATGCATCATATATTTGTTATATTAACACATATATTGTCCTTTTCTTTCCTCATTTGTCCCAAACAGATAATGTTATACTTGTTGAGATTAATTTCGAGCTTGAAAATAATTATATCGCTGCTAACAATGTTTTGTGGAAGATGTTACTACCCAATACACAGCCCGACAAATGAATATGGGCATGTGATGACTGAAGAAGAGAAATACTGATGCGATTATGTTTTAATTGTCACCACATATCTCCAAAGGCAGTTTCGAAAATTATTTTATAATTATCTCTAACTTGCCAACATCCATTTCTTCGCGTTCTCTAGTGAAACCTTTTATTATGAAACGCGATATTATCTCATATCTCGTTAAATTACTGACTGCTTACGGAATGAAACTTCAACGTGCATTTCACAAGAAAATTCATACAAGTTTATGCAAATATTTTTACGTAATGAATTGTGAATTTCATTCAGGTCTAGATTCTCATCGAAGAGTTCAGGAATTTTATTTTTATTTGCGTACTTCGTGCGTGTTACGTGTTCCTTTTAATTTGGACGTAAAGTTGTTAATATTACAGTAAAGCCCTAATACTGTAATAAATTATTATTAATTGAGTTCGTGTGACTCTTACATGTCATCCTCTGCGCTCCATTGCTTTAAAAGGGAAAATAGTTTCATTTTGGATCTCAATTTCAAATTTTTCTTTTAACCTACGCTCAGAAAATGCAATTGGACATTCAAACGTCTGCTTGTCTCTTTTTTTTAGGTTACGTCATTAGATGCATAACACATTTTCAACCTGGGTTTAAGGTCATAGGTCACATCGTTTCCGAGTGAAGCAGCAGTATTTGTGAAAACTAACTAACTTAAGGCTGGGAACATATTTTCCTGAATTACAAATAATGTAATTACAACGCACGTCGTAGCAATCATATTCAAAGCACGGTGCTAAAGGAGATTCCAACATTACGTGTCCTGCGGGTCGAATATGCTAATACTCTTCTCCTGCATTCATAACCTGCAAACTTTTAGTTTTCTGCCTAAAATATATTTGATGCAGTTCTGGAATGATATTCCCTATCCAGGAGTACAGCACGTAAGGGGTGTTGTGGCGTTGGGTTCACATGAAGGGGCGAAACTATGAGCTTTCCTTGGGTTTCGAGGTTATATATTGTGGATAGAGGGAGCGCTAAAAACAAATCTGGTGAACCTTCAGTTTATGTTTATTTATTTATTTAATAAAAGTGCTGTATTTGATTTGTATAAAGAAAATATCAGTTTCGTTTACTTTTTCATCTTCGTGTGTTTCATGAATTTGACGGACGCACTAACTACTAATATTTGCTACTAATTAGTTTAGAATTACAGTTGATAATTTTTTTTAAAAAACATAATATTTTTCTGTTGTTTCCAGCTGCTCAATGCAGTGTTTTGCAAGTGAATAAAATGCCCGTTTTATCTCTTATGGAAAATTGTAAGTTTTTACTTCTTTGCAGTAATTAAATGTAGAGTAGTTTTTAACAACGTGATGTTCAATTATACTTTCATAGAAGCTAGACATCTTTCGATTTACTACTAAGTATGCCTAGGCAAGAATTATACGTTTTAATGGAAAGTTCTACATATTTAGAATATTTAGCCGGTCAGATGGCCGAGATCGTTAGGGCAGTAGTGAGTCCCGCCTCATGGATGTATTTGTGTATGTTTGTATGTGTGTGTGCCGTCCTTTCAGCCCTATCAGCTTCACCTCAGCTTCCATACCCCCAGAGCTAACAACCATGGGGGCTACAAATCGGGATTCAGCTAAAATGCTGAAATGTACGGGTGTTCCCGAGTTGGCCTATACATGAAAATAATATATATTATTTACAAAAAAGTGTGTGTCCTTAAAATGTATCTAGTTTTATTTCTCACCCCTAATAACGTGAAGTGGATAGAGATTGCGTTTAGTTCGCATGCAGACCGCCGTGTCGCTGGGTGTGCTCTCTTGCAAGGGAGCTGAATTCCCACGCGCCGCGGGTTGTGGGTGGGAGGGCTTCCCAGCCGCGGGAGCCAAACGCCGCGTTTAAGGCCCTCTACGCAGCGCTGCGCCCCGCCCCACCCCGCCCCCGCCCCGCCCTGCTCCGCACCGCCCCCGCCCCTGTCCCGCCCCGCCCCGCCCGTGCCGCGCCCCTGCCGCGCCCCCGCCCCGCCCCCGCCCCGCCGTTTTATACGCTTTCTGGCGCTGCGTGTCCACCCATAAAGCAATTACGAGGGGGCGTTTTGTTCGGCGAAGTCCACTTCGCCGGATGGTGCGCCATCCAGGACTTCGCAGGGGCGATACGTCGGCTGTTTAAGTGCTAACGGTACATGAATGTGCGTTTAGAAGTAATAGTGTCAACGTAGTGCTTGACTTGAGGTAGTAAGTATGTGTGGAAACCTGTAGTGACGCTACCGCAGCACATAATTCGCATCATCTTAACTGACAGAGAGACTGGTAGAAAGACTGAGAGACTGGTAGAAAGACTGAGAGACTGGTAGACAGACACGTTTTGCCCTGAACTAATTTTCAAGAACCGGCAATGAAACTTAGGCCGTGAATTATGAACTATAGGGGTTCCCACGTGAAACTATAATACAAATGCAGTATAGAATATCACAATCATAAATAACACAGGAGCACATTGTGAGAGAGAATTCCAATCAAATTCAATAACCAGAAGCCACAAAATCATTCAATCTGCACTTTACTACTCGGTACAATTGGCAAGAAAGTAATGTTAACTCTTAATAATCTAATTATCAAAATCATCTTTATTTTTCATGATTTCAGAAAATCTCAATATCATTAGAAGAGTATCTGTGGAGTCGATATATCGATTCCTACTACTTCTAATAAGGTCCTTTCATCCGACTGTATTAGTATGTACTTGCTCATCAGTTGTACAGTTTTAACTAATTTCCTATACTGTTGTAAGTCATTCAAAATATAAATTGGGTACATTATATATGCCGACAAATAAAAATAAATTTTATATTCAGCATGAATGAAAAAAAAATATAAAAAAACTTCATGTCAACTATATACTACTCATGAAATCCCCCCACAGAAAAATCCTGGGTGCTTCTTCGCAGTGGACTGTATCCTTTTATTTATTGAACTTCAGTTTTAAATCATTACATTTTCAGTATAATTATTATATATACTATTTGACTCGTGCAGTTTTAACTAATTTCGTCAGAATACATAGCCTTTTACATTCTCGCTTCAGCTTATTTGTCAAGGTATCAATTTATGTGATGAGCGATTGGGCAAAATATCACACGTGTGTTGTAACAGATTTATTGTACGTACGCTTTTTGGATTATTATTGGATTCCATGTTAACGGGCATGATACGGTGCCTGTAGTGGCGTCAGCAAGTCAGTTGAACTGTTGGAGTCCGAGAGAATATTTGAGGACGTGGGATTGGCAGTGGCTGTACAGAAAGGTAACGATTCTGCCGAAATGATTGAGAAAGGGAAGGATGGTAATAGGGGCGGTGGAGTCTGACATTTCACCCTCTGGTGTTTTAATATTAAATAATATTTTTCTACTTCTTGTACGAGGTAAAATTTGGCTGCTTTACATAAAAACATTTTCATAGTAAATGACTTTTGAATAAACGTTTACTTGATATCTTATTTCAGGAGTTCAAATATGCTAAATGAAATTATTTATAAGGTTACCCTCTAATATAATCTAATTTTTACCAGGTAGCACACGTGAGACTCTCATCAAATCACTTATCATGCCACATATCGACTATTGCGACTTTCTTCTGACCAACATGACATTAAAATTACAACGTAAACTTCAAGTAGCCCAGAACGCATGCGTACGTTTTATTTTTGATCTAAGAAAATACGACCATGTATCCGAATTTTTTGACAGAATTAGTATGCTTACTCTAGACAAAAGACGGTTACTCCACTCTTTACTTCTTCTTTATAAAGTTTTAACCGGTTCTCATGCAACACGCCTCATAAGTAACTTCAAACCTCTGAAACTAAATCGAGCTCGTGAATCAGCCCTGCTTTGTATACCACGTCACAACACGACTTCATTCAGTAAATCATTTACCATTACAGCTATCCGAGCCTGGAATAAATTACCAACAAGACTAAAACATTTAAATACTTTCGGCAAATTCAAAGGTGAATTAACCACATGGGTAAGGAATAACGACATATAGAACGGCGTTAACGTCTTCTTCAATTTCCAGACTTCTCCCACTTCCAAGCGCCCGGTCACCGCCCCCGTTAAACACCCTCTATTTCCCCCTCTTTATTGTCAATATTCTACCCCATACCTCATTGCTCTATCCTCATCTTCCATTCCCTCTCACACCTAAATTATGAGAATTATTATTTTTCTGTGTACCCTAATGAAATTGTTAATAAAATATACAAAAGTATTAGTGACGTTTCAGATAAAATATACTTGTAGCTATCTTTGTACCATCATCAGGATATTCACTACAATATATTGGCATAAACAAAATTGATGTTAAGATACCCGCACTCTTTGTATTGTTCCTTAATACTGCCAGTATTGTTTAAAATTACTGTTGTTATTAGCTTATAGTGTATTGTGCTTCTCTGGTGTAAAAATTATTGTATATTTATGTAAAGTGCTACTGTAAACTAAACGTAGCTTTCTGTAACGTTCCTCAAATAACTTCACTTTTTTCGCCTACTTCTTCTTCGTCCTTTTCTTCGCTTTTTTTCTCTTCCCTCTCCCTCACAAACTTTATCATTTATACTTCTTGACCCCTTCTCCTGTACGTCTTTTCTTTTCTCTTTCACGAAACTTCCCTTTCACTACTCAGTAAAACATACTCAGTTCTATTAATGTTCGGCCCTAAGCCGCCATCCTGACTGAGGTTTTTCTGGGTTTACTCAATCGCTTAAGGCGTATGCCGGGATGGTCCCTAGATTTGTTCTCCCACACGTAAATGTACAGCTTGTCCTCCCCTCTTAAAATGTTACTACTCTAAATGTATGTAAATTCAGTGGTTAGGCGGAAGAGCAAGCCCTATGGCCTGAGCCTCGCCATTAATAAAGACATTATTATTATTATTATATTATTATTAATATACTATTGAAATATTAATCACAAATGATCACATTTGTTCTTAACAGAACGGATGCATTTTGACGTGTCAAAGTCTGAGCATCAAACCGTTTTCTAACGTCTATAATGGCTATTCTCCATCTTTGTATGAACCTATCATTCATACTTCAGAGAGCTCAGTCGATAGAGAGAAAATGTATGTAGTTTCACATTAAGCATTAGTGTGTGGCTGCGATAGCACGCGATGCAGCGTGAGTTGTAATAGCTCCAGTAATTACGGTGACCGCTCTTGAAAAAAACAAAACAAAAAACACCATACTCTCGAATGAATATATCATTACGATTCTAATTGCAAGAAAAAAAAACAATATACGATAATTGCGAGGATTGTAAAATGAATGATTGTCATTGATGTGTAGTGATAGTGAAATCATTTTCATTTTTTCAACACTAGAAGACTGCTGATTACGACTTTTTATTGCCATTTAAGCGAACTCAAAGAATTGGTTTTACATTGTGCATTGTACACAACTTGTAGAGAAGCAGGTTAGTTTTTCTTGCTCTCAACAAAATTCTGCTAATTGTCCGGTTACAAGTTAATTTTGAATTTGGACGTCGTGTAATGGTACGATTCTTTTTTATGTATATACGTTTTATGAATTCAGACTCTACGTGGAGCTGAGTTATTCATTGCTGCTGCATACAGTACATTATATCGGCAATACCTATTTCAAAAGGGTTTTTACAGGATTTCTCATTTTAGGTTTTTTAATTGCTTGCACGAGTACCTAGTCGAAACATATTTGTGAGGTAATGGGTTACGAATAACTCGTGTAGCTGCAATGAAAAATATGAAGTCTTAGTGTAAATGAAAGTAATATATAATTTCGTTCCGAAAATTGCACCGAATTTTAATTTAGCATTAATAAATGATTAACACAAATGTATTTTTGTGGATACTGTAAACATGCTTCAGTGCATTCATTAGTGTACTAATGTTATTTTGATTGTGACTTAAATGCGAATTGATTGTTTTACAATGGCACGATTAAGGGAAATATTTTTACTCGAACCCTTGTTGATAACCTGAATAATTTAGCAGTATTTAGCGGTGAAGTTTACTAAAGTTTCTCCATTTCCGTCTCGGGCGAGTTCAGTTTTGTTCGTCACCCCTCCGCAGATGCCTGGCTCTACGTTTGTACTTAATTAGTCCGGTCGTTTAAATTCGCTCCGTCAGCGTCGGTGTAAACACAATGTTGTTTTAGGACCAGCCACGCCCACTCTGCCCCTCGCAACCTGAAGACGGACCATCTCCTTCATTCGTGCCTTTGGCGTCAAGGTCAAGCTGAAAACGTTTTCAACCGGAAGAGGGGTGGCTTTTCTCATTTTTGTTAAAAACTTAATTTTAATATTCACCAAAAAAAACACTTAATTTTAATATTCACTAAAAAGTGAAGAATAATATGAAGTGAAGGAAATGGTCAGACAATCGCCGAGATCTACGACTTTTAAATAATTTGTTTATTATTTTTAATAAGTCGTACGGATGGCCGTTTTCGTTAAGGCAGTAGTGCCGTAGCGATCTCGGACTGAAGGATCGCGGGTTCGAGTCTCGCCTCGGACGTAGTTGTATTTGTGTTCGTCCTTTCACCCGTATATCATCACCGTATCATGTCATCTTCACAGCAACCATAACGTTCAATCCAATAGAAGTCGCTAATGACCTAGATGTTGATGCGACCTTAACAAATAAAAACAATAAACTTTTAAATGAATTGTTTTATATGATTTCTGTGGACCACAAGTTCTGCCTATTTCAGTGACAATTTTTCAAATCTTCATCGGAATTTATATTAGAGGGGGATTTGCGTAATCGCCATGTTTTCCATCTAAGGATGTTAGCCTCAAGGTCGCACATTTTCATACAGAAGTACACAAACAGTCACGAACATCCGTACCCAAGTTGTGTTTTCAACCCGCGAATCTTCGAGTAGAGCAGGTAGTTACGGTGCTCCCGTCTTGGCATTGTCGCGACGCGTTATCTACCCGTGTTACTCGCAATTAATTTTCCAATTAATAAATCTTTATGTACTTGTTATTATTGATTTTGCACATTGCTCTATCCGCTCGCTTCATTGGAATCAACTATAGAACTGAGGCATTCAAAGTAAGGTAAGTATTGAATGTAGACTTTCTGAAATGTTCATAACTATTTTGTTTCTTGCGAAAAGTCATTTGGTAATTTGTATTCAAATCTGAGATCTCGATTGGGAGATAAATCTTGAAATCATACCTGTATTCAGAACATCCTTTTCAGAGTGAGTGTGTTCATAATAAATAAAATAAATAAAAAGCCGGTTTGCCTACATTATTATTTATTGTAAGAGCAGTTTTCGATGGCTTAGCCAAAATGAACAGTTGGGCACCTGCTGTTTGGAAGCCAGAAAACGGAAACGATTCGTCGACCATGGTGTCTAAACCGATTAAAATTTTGAGCCGTCTATCAGGAGATCGGTGACAAACATTGTCACTTTCGTTTTTACACGGAGAGATTACCGGAATGTTACAATGACTACAAGTGCACAGTAAATCAAAATGTTCGTTTAAAGAGGGAAGCTAAAGTTTCCACGGCCCCCTGAAACTCCGTATCCGTCATTTGCAAGGGCGTGGGTGGCCGCGCCCTTCTCGCTCGCGGAGGCGTCCGTATTTCTCCCGACAATGGCGCTTCCTCGCTGCGATTTATCTCATTAGCCGCCGCGCCGCCCTGTCGACCGTGATGATTACATTGTTCATTCGACCGGCGTTGCCGCTCCCGACGCGTTGTTTTTGCCCTCTTTCGGGCCGTGCCTGTTTCCGTACCTCTTCGAATGACTTTTGGGTTATCTTGAAAGAGAATGTGCCAGGTTGTGCCTCCAAAAGAACTTGAGGGGTATACCGACGTCGAAAATCTGTACATTCAGTCTTTCCATAGGAACTCATTTACAGTTCCTAGGCAGTAGTGAAATGATGCTAACACTTTTGATTATGTTATCAATTCCAATTGACCAACGTATGATTTAAAATTTTACCATCGAAAAATGTTCGTCCCTTTCCCGAATTAAGCTATTCATTTCTTTGTTCTTTGCCTGAAGTCTGAAATTTGTAATCTGTTTTCGTTCGAAGCATTTGATAACAAACAAAATTTGTTTCTGGAAATTATGTCATATTTGAAACTAAAATTTTCATGAGATGTCTTGACATATTGGTTAGATATAAGGCCAGGTCATGTGGCTTTGAATTTAAATATAGAAGTTGCAGTGAAGTAGTCATCCTGTTTCTTCATGCTTGTGCGACGTGACGGCTCAATTTTATTGCACTGAGCTATGTGTATTGTGATATATATTTTCAACATGTGCTATGAGTTTCCAATAAACTAGAAAAGTGACACTTATGTTCATTTCTTTTGTTCCAGGTAAGCACTCTGACTCTAAGGAATGCTGTTTTCCCATAGTTCTTGGTAACGTAAAAATAGCGCCCTAAGTTACGTTTTTACTATTGTTCATTCGCTCTTATTCTCTCAACCACGAAAACGATGCTTTTTGTTTAGACTCCATGTTTAGCAGTTGCCATACGACCTCGCTGTGTTCTCAAAGCTTTAAGCGCAAAATACAGAAATGAATATTGATTTTGCTTGTTCTTTTGTCTAAGTACTATAAAAATAGTAAAAAGTTATTTGTGTGGATCACCCTTACCGATGAGCTCTTTAAACGAATACGTGAGTGGTCTTTCAGGATTCGGCTACTGCAGCATAATAAAAAAAAGTTAACAAACAAACAAGGACCGCAAGTGAGCCGGATTTTTCTCTAAAAGGCTCCCGTTGGACACAGAGAAAGCAGTTGGTTGGAGTCATTCCGTTTAGGGTGGCCAAGGGACTTCGTTTGGCAAACGGCGCGTGTCGTGGTGTGCTTTGCTCGCCGTTGGTCTCATCCCTCGCTCTCTCACGCACTCCACCTGCTGGTTCTCCAACTTCTGCTTCCTCTCCCCCCCCCCCCCCTCGCTGAGTACTAATACGCCTGCATCCTCCGGTTGGGGCAGCCAGGCTGCTAGCTTTCACCGGCAAGATAGTTCAAATTTTCATCTCTAAATGTTGTTGTTTTTTTCTTGTTATTGTATTTGGCCATTATAAATTCCGTAAAGAGCAATTGGCTCCGGTAGATCTCGGGGTTCTAGTCGGACATTGTGTATGCCGTAAAGGGCAGTTGATCTCGGCGCCGTTATATCTCAGGGTTCCCAGTCGGTCACCCAACCAGGAACCCGCGATGTCTCGAATTCGCGTAACCTTCGGGACATAACGACGGTCTTTCAGTAGAACCATCCCAGCATTCGCCTGGATGACCGAGGGAAACCTCGAAAACTCCGGTCGGGATGGCCGGCACGGGGATTGAACCCGGTCCTCCAGAATGCGAAGTCAGCGCGCCACGCCCTGAGCCACTTCGCTCGGTCATTAAATGTAGATCGTTGCTAAACCTGATAGTAGGCAATTGGGTTCCTTGAAGTTAATTATCTCCTACGCTTTTTCTATCTTATCTTCGTTCTTTCTATCCCCATCAGTTACACTAATCGTCTCGTTTATTATTTGTTACAAGCTAAAGTTCGAGTGAAAAGGGACACAATAAACCAATATTATTATTTCTCTTCACGTCATCCACTTCCTCCGTTGATTTCCAGTTTTGCTTCGATGGCCCCATGTAATATATTAAACGCGCCAATTAAAATTGCATTTCACGCCAACTAATTTACGAGTATTCTCGACCCTTTCGTCCAGTCCATTTTCTTAAATCGTCTCCATCTGCCGCCTCAATCTCCTCATTGTTCTTTAGGACCATTTCGTCTCTTGTTTACGTTTCTCGCTCTCCCAACCTCATTACCGCTGCGCACACTATTTTATTCGAATCACGCTAACGGTTCAGTAATGTGTTGTTAACATTGAATGTACCCAGTAACTATTTTTTCTTAAGTATTGTGCCTACCTTACAAAAATGTTAGAGAAACGAGCGTGAACTAATCTGAGCTTATTCAGGATTCGGCTCATTCCTATTACCTTCGGATTTTTTTATTCCTTATACATTTGTAGTTATCTTGCAAATTATTCTTATCTAATAAAATTCAACCAGTTTACGTAATTTAAAAAATGTGTATAACTAGTTTCTTGTTTTCTCCTCTACACTGCGCACACACTCCTTCGTAACGTTATCTTATTAACGAATCCCTTAGCCTAATCTTTCTTTGCATTCTAACCTCGTTCGGCGTTTCGCTTGCTAGTCAGCGACACACCCACCACTCCCTGCCTTCCCGCGTTCTTTTTTCCTTACATAGTACGGAGCTGTCGTCGTTTCTCCGCTCTCTGTCTCCATGCCCCTCTATTTGACCATAGATCGTCTTGCATTTCTCTAGCCGTCGTAGCCTCTTGCACTCCCAGCTGCCATGCGAGTGTGGGTCTTCCTCTCTTCTGTCTTTCTGTCGGCACCAATTGCAGGACTCGTTTTGGCCGTCTTTCGTCTGTCTTTCGCGTAACATGACCGTACCGGACGATTTGTTTTTTCTGTATTTTCTTTCTTCCTTTACTGCCTTTATTTCCAATATCAGACTTTATGATTTTCCTGAGTATCCTTTTTCCTTCTCCTCTTCTTTTGATCTGCTTCTCCATCGTCTTCCCCGCCTGCCCCGAAACGTGTTTCCAAACAACTTTTTTTTTATCTCGCATTATTTCCGAACCGCTGTTAAAACTGGAAGTCAGAGAAATTGATCGGCGTATTTACTTTCCTCCGGAGGATTTAATCGAGCCGTCGGCGTCGCCCGAGGCCAAACTTTGCGGGAAACAATGGGCGCGCGCGCTGCGTTGTCTGGCGTCCCGTGCACTTCCGGTAGCGGATGAGGAAAGGGTGAAGAGGGAGGGGTTGAGAAGCACCTTGCTCAATGCGGTACTTTGACGTGGGACCAGCGGTGCCGCAGCTGGCCTTCGGTGCGAGCGTGAGGGTACTAAAATGCAGAACCGGCTTACATGGCCGAGGGTATCAACCGATGTCACTGCAGTGCCTCTGTCAAGGAGGTCCTACGGTTCGACTCCCGACGGTGGCGGTGTTTTCGATACTATCTAGAGAACTAGGTAGAGTTCTGTCGCTCCCACAGCAGAAGGAATTCCTTGCATGCGTATATTAGTTTTTTTAACCATTAAAGTAAAAGTTCCACAGATTTTTTCCCCTGATATCATGAGTTAATAAGGAATCGAACGAGCCCTTTCGTAGCTGTTGAATTGAAGCCTTATTTTACGTGGCGAGACTCAGGCCATCAGGCCCGCTCTTCCGTCTGACCACGCAAATTTTGCTACGCTCCTTTCACCAACTAGCTGAGAAAGGAGGTATTTTTTGGGCGAGAAACAGGCGATTTGAATTTAGCTCAGAGGCGTCATTTAGGCTTGAGGATCTTTTACATGCAAGTAAGTCTACTAACATGGGACAGCCGGTTTTACTTCCCCTCCGAAGGAAGGCGTACGAAGGATTTTTTCTCGTTAAAACTCCACGGCGTCGATCGGGTTTGAACAGCTTAGGTGTAACAGTCCGATACGCTAACCATTACACCATCCCCGTTCGGAATTATATCTTTAAATATCTTATTACCAGAATTACAAGAATAGATATGGTGAAATTGAAAGCGTTTGCTCAATGAATTAGAACATATAGATCATTGTTTCACAAACGACAGTATATCTAATGCGTAATATTTTCTCTTATCCTTTCGCTTGAATACTGCAGGGGATTATTTAATGCCGAAGGCAGTTGGGGAAGGCGGAGAGTTCGGAACTTGGTGAACATGTGCACGTTCTCGTTTTGCGGCGCGCGGTGTTCTGCAGAATAAGCGGGAACTAAATCCCTAATTGCTGCGAGCGGCTTCACTTGAGCTGTAAGCCGAGCCTCTTAATGTAGCAGTTCTGCTGCAGGTAGCAGCTTCGGTTGTCGCTAGTAGCGAACGCCGATCTATAAACATTGCACGCATTGAAAGTGGGATTGTTTGTAATGGTACGGACGTATGGTATAGACACCCCCCGCCCATCTCCTCGTGCTGGTTAAATAGTAACACTTACTAGGGACGTGCATTTATTAAAAATTATGTTGGTAAAACGATGTTTTCTTTGGAAATGGTGTTACAAGTTATGCAGACGGAATGTAATTCATTTTAATTGGGTAAACTCGTATTGTAAAGAGATGCCCTAATGCACGATGAACATGTATTTTATCGTTACGCAAAACTTTATCAATGTAATGCAGAAACTTAAATTGTCTAGTGACAAAATTGTTCCGATGAGGTAACAGTTCAGTTTTGGAAAGGTCCCTTGTCCCCCAACAATAAATATCAAAGTTACATTTTAATTTTCGTTCAAGGTAATTGTTTTAATATTGAAATGCGTATTGGAGGTAGCGATCAAAACGAAAGCATTAGATATACTAAATTAAAACGTTAATTTTCTGGAAATCTGTATTAATGATTTGGAATTTGTTTTATTTTTTTAAATTTTCTTCATTTTTAATATATTTATAAAACGTATGATGTTGGACTCCTTTCTTCAGTTAGTTTGTTGGGTAATTTCATTATTGTAATGTGTAATAAATTATAATGTAATGTGTAACTGTGTATTGAATTCAGTTCAAATGTTGCCTCGAGCAAACACTCGCATCTGTATTCGCTCTCGCTAATTTCCAATGCGCAGAAATTGAAAGAAAACTATGCATCTCTCTCTCTTTTCTCTCTCTCTCTCTCTCTTTCTCTCTCTTTCTCTCTCTCTTTCTCTCTCTCTTTCTCTCTCTCTTTCTCTCTCTTTCTCTTTCTCTCTCTTTCTCTCTCTCTTTATCTCTCTCTTTCTCTCTCTCTCTTTCTCTCTCTCTTTCTCTCTCTCTTTGTCTCTCTCTTTCTCTCTCTCTTTTTCTCTCTCTTTCTCTCTCTCTCTTTCTCTCTCTCTTTCTCTCTCTTTCTCTCTCTCTCTTTCTCTCTCTTTCTCTCTCTCTTTCTCTCTCTTTCTCTCTCTCTTTCCTTCTCCACGGCGCGCGCACACTCACATACACACAAACAATGTTCTTCGAGTATATTTTATGTGGATTTGTTCAGCAGCATATTTTCTATGCAGGCAACTAGTGAGTTGTGAATTTAATATGAATGAAGGTGACATGAAGTGTCTCAAAGAAGAAGCTCGATTATTTTATTATTTCGATGTTTTCTTTGTCAATGAAAAATTCCCAAAATAAATTCAAAATATGCAATAATGTAAGTAACTGTTCCAGTTTATGCGATCAGATGGAAGGAATGCAGTTTGTACTACCTTTCTTGTGCACACTCTCTCTCTCGCCTGAGACCTGAGTCTTGGCTTATATTGCGCATAGCCCCGTAGCCTTGTTCAGCGAACTGAGGACTGACCTTTTGAGATTATCCTGGGCGATTAGACTTCATTTTATCCATTGCTAGTTTTTGGTTTTATTTTCCGTTATATCGTAATTATAATTTACTAAGCACGGACACTTGTCAAATTAATTGTTTTTGTGCCCGAAATATTATGTTCGAGATTACTGAATCTTTGAAACATCGTGGTTTAAAAATGAAGAAAGAAAAAAAATGTCTCAAAACATCGATGGTTATTGATCGATGTTCTCGTATTGTTAATATCGATGTTAAATTTTGATAATCGATTTGTGGAAAAGTGGATGCTTTGTTTTGGCTGTCGCATCACTACTGGAGGCTGGCTGCGGCGCCGCGAAGCGGGCCTAGGGCACGGCGAATCCGGAATGCCTGGCGGGTGGGCTCGTCGCCAGCCAGCAAAATTCATCCAAGTCGTATTAGTATATTTTTACCTGGGTGAACAATGTGAGGCGAGTGACTCACGCCCCGCGCTATTTTTAGCGAGGCCTTTGATCTGCGGCGGTGGGCGGGGGTGGGGGCGGTGGCTTTTCCTCCTCCGCGTGCGTCGTCGACTCATACCCACGCGTGCTCCTTGTCAGCGCACGCGACACCTCGACTTGGCCGCAAGTGTATTTGAAAAGCGTGCCTCCGATTTCCGACGTCCCTCAGCAGCCGGCCATCTTTCATTGGAGGCGTGGTTGGGGTAATGTCTCCGCGGCGTGCGTGAACAGGCCGGGAACAGGTTTTGCTGTTGCACACGCTTGTCAGAACGTTAAAGTGAAACAGGGGATGTTTGTTCTGTTTGCGTGTGAAGGCGATCGCTGTATTTAATAAACACGGTCGAGTAAAAATCGCTTCAGTTACGTGACATGAAAAAAATGCACAACTGAAATGTTTTCTGTGAGACTGTGTTAGGGTTTGGCCAGTGGATTCGAACATTTTTGGAACTTTTCCAACTTCTTTGGTAATTTTCAATTTAATATTATCTTTCACTTCGTATTTCAAATGGTTATTAGTTTATTCTTTATTGACGATATTTTGATGACATATCTTTTGGATAACTTGTTTTGAATAATTAATCGTTCGTCACTTATAGAAACCTGTTGGGCTACTATTCTCACTTTAGATCATTAGTTACACGTTGTTTTTTTTTTTTTTAGTTTCTTTTTGATAGTGTTCCAAATTCTTTCCAGAAATATCCGTCCTTCTGGAATACTTATTCCGTGAAATTCGCGAATGAAATTTCATGCTAGTGTAGTGCATTTGTTCGGGAATAATTTTGTTGTTTCATATTTACTGCCAGGAGAAAAAATATTAAAAATTAAATTGAATAATTACTTTCAAATAGGTACGTCGGTGCATCAAGTGCCTAGTGTCTCATTTGTAATTATGTGACAGTATCATTTGCTATTCATATCTCCATACTGAGTTGTAAATAGTGATCGGCTTATTCGAAAAACGTGAACACTCGCTTCTGATGTAGTATTCATGGAATTTTAATTTTTTTCTTTCAGCCAGTCAATATCATTGATCAACATAGTTTTCTATTGTTACAATCCTATACAAAGTCCGGTTGGAGATTATTACACATTGCGTTTAGGATTTGACCGTAACTCAATATTATATAATATTGAGTATACATTAACACCTAAATATTAAATTAGTGACCTATGAATTAGTGAACCCAAATACGTTTGTAGACGTCCTATACTTGTAAAGAACAATTCATTCCAAAAAATAAATCGCTTTGAAAATACTTAAGTATGATTTGTATGATATTTTAAATCTTCCACATTTGTTTGCATTGTTTACTTCGTCTGCGTGATCCCCTCAATTCCAGAGGGCGCCGCTGCAAAAATCACTGCTTAATAATACAAAACACACCCAACAAAAGCTTTGCTTCCTCCTCCATGATGTGTGAGGAGGCGGCTGATAATTCACGACCCATTTTCAGTAGCATTTCTCCCTCACTGGAGCGCTCGTGCAGCCCATCTCGACGTGGAAATTCAGAGCACTCGTCGTAAGAGAATTTATTGTTCGGGGTTGAGTGTGGCTTTGCGCTGAGAGAGAGAGAGAGAGAGAGAGAGAGAGAGAGAGAGAGAGAGGGAGAGAAAGAGAGAGAGGAAGAGAAACTGAGAGGGGGAGAGAAAGAGAAACTGAGAGAGGGAGAGAAAGAGAAACTGAGAGAGGGAGAGAAAGAGAAACTGAGAGAGGGAGAGAATGAGAAACTGAGAGAGGGAGAGAAAGAGAAACTGAGGGAAGGAGAGAAAGAGAAACTGAGGGAGGCAGAGAAAGAGAAACTAAGGGAGGCAGAGAAAGAGAAACTGAGGGAGGCAGAGAAAGAGAAACTAAGGGAGGCAGAGAAAGAGAAACTGAGGGAGGCAGAGAAAGAGAAACTGAGGGAGGGAGGGAGGGAGAGAAAGAGAAACTGAGGGAGGGAGGGAGAGAAAGAGAAACTGAGGGAGGGAGGGAGAGAAAGAGAAACTGAGGGAGGGAGGGAGAGAAAGAGAAACTGAGGGAGGGAGGGAGAGAAAGAGAAACTGAGGGAGGGAGGGAGGGAAAGAGAAACTGAGGGAGGGAGGGAGGGAAAGAGAAACTGAGGGAGAGAGGGAGAGAAAGAGAAACTGAGGGAGGGAGGGAGAGAAAGAGAAACTGAGGGAGGGAGGGAGAGAAAGAGAAACTGAGGGAGGGAGGGAGAGAAAGAGAAACTGAGGGAGGGAGGGAGAGAAAGAGAAACTGAGGGAGGGAGAGAAAGAGAAACTGAGAGAGGAAGAGAAAGAGAGATGTGGCAGGCTCAAGCGCGCGCATGCCGAGAGGCAGCACGTGGGGGTGGGGGCGGGGGCGGGGGCTCGTGGACGCGCGGCATCGAGCGTGTGGATTGTGAGGCGCGTTTCGAAGGTCGTGATTTTCAAGTGGCGCGGACGGAATCGGGCCCTGCGAGAGTTTGGGCGACTGTTGTAACGAGTTACGAGTGCTTTCAAAAATTTGTCGGTTGCGTGTTTTATGAGGGTCGTTTACTGGATTTGGTTGATTCTACTTTGGGTAAGTTGACATTATATACCGGCTTGTTTTGCGTTGGTACGAAATAGTTTTATTTTTAATAGTTCGATTGTTCGTTATTTTGAATGTTTTCATCTGCAACTTACTTTATTTCTGGTATCTAGATAATTCGAGTTATTGGGATTTCACTATATTTTCATACTGTTGGTTATTCGATTACTTTGCCTCGCTTGTTTCTTCATTCCACTGGGCCCAACAGCAGATGAGCGTAAGAGTTAGCGATCGGGTATGAATATTCAGAAGTTGCAATTCAATGCCTTGCATATATTATTGAATCATTCAGTCGACTGAATAATTCAATAATCGGCCAAATCGCTGCTTAGCGTTCTGTTTGACTTCTGATCTTATCTGGGGAAAGAATAAGAACCTTTCGAAGTCGTGAATCGACTGCCGCTTACTCTTGTATATTCCGTTGGGCGTTGTACAAACCTGCCACAACACGGTTTACAATGCATTATTTTCACCATTTGCGTGTGATGGAGATACGTGCCCTTTTGGAATTTTGTTCAGGGGTGAGAATGGCAGTAATTTATTGATGAATGCAGATAAGAGTTCCCGTAGTTGGGCGTGTTGTATTAAGCGTATTCATAGTCTTGCATTAAAACATATGACGGCCGGTGCATCGGTATTAATTTTCACGATAGTTATCGGAACTTTTGGAGAGATATTGCGTTGTCTCTGCGCCGATTCATATCTACAAACGCCGCACCCAATGCAGTAGCGCTATGGTAGAGGAGGCAGATCTCGTTGTTCCCAGTTTTTATTTATTCCGTGTAAACAATGCAGTCGTTCTGGTCAGCTTTCAAAAGCTTTAGGAGAGTCACAAAAAGTGGAATTACGAGCCCAAAGTTTATTTCATTTTCGTCGCTACTGTAGCACGAAATTGATAATATAATTCAGAAGGACCCGTGCAAACGCCGTGTTTTTAAAACCGATTTTCCATCTTCTCCATCAGCAGGATACCTAAGCTATTCTTTAGAAAAGCTGGTTCCCTTATTTAGCTGACTGATCCTCTTGAAAAACGCTATTCCAGGTAGATTCTTCTATAGGATTTTAACAGAAAACAAGCTTGAATTGACAAGTTTCCCCCATGTTTGTTTAATTTATTGGACCTTGTTTTACATTTTTGATTAAATTATTAATTCTTTGAGTTGTTAAAGATATTTTGTAATACTGAACTGTAATTATCGACTTAATGCAAACTAACTGAGGTATAAAAATTCGCATTTAACGGCCGCCGATTGTTTAGGATTTTACAGTCCATGGGCGACAAGAACACTGAAAACAAGTGGAATGTAATGGAATATAAGTACGCTTAATCCAAGAACTTGTATTTGTGTCATTTTCGTCTTGTGAGATATTAGAAAAATGTATTGAACAATACCCGGCCGATAACACCAATAATACACACTCAGTTGCCAGTGGCCTAATGGCATTACAGCTCTGCAGTAAAGAATCAGAAAAGGAAAGTTTTATTATATTACACTTGAACATTCTTTCTCGATTTCATTGTGAAGAATGAATCATCGAATATTATTATTATTAATAATAATAATAATAATAATAATAATAATAATAATAATAATAATAATAATAAGTGTCCGAAGTCTTAATTAGTGATGTTCGTGAAGGGAAACATAATTTACATTTTCAGAGACATTCTCTCATGTTTGTGCGACCTGGTTGACATGGGTCTCTCATCACGTCGTTTCCAAGTTCCATATTAGCGTAACGTGTCGCATTAATACTACTTTCGGCCCTCGTGTGATACAAACATTTGAACAAATGTAAGAGTATTATGGGACACAACACGTAATGTTATGATTACTCGTGGTGAAGGGAACACAGTGTCACAGTAATGGAATCACACGACGTAACCTTCGTACATCGTGGTTTCCCAAATCTTTTGGGGGAAACAATGACGTTACGTACATTTTGGGGGAAATACCACGAAATGATTTAATTTCACGCTGTTCATACGCTCGTCAGTGAATCGTATAAATGAAAACAGCAACCGCAATCACTCCGTGATATTGCAATTTAAGTAGTTTGAGCTTGCAGTAGCGCCACACCACAACGTTGATTGTGACCTGTGTTACGCGACCAAGCATCGCACATTTTATGTCATCATTGCGTCGCTCGTCGACGAGGTTTGTTTCATTAACGAAATTTTTTCCCCCTAGCTCTGTCACGCGTGCGTGATTTCGCCAGTTTCGTGCCCTCATTGCAGCCCGCAAGAGACGGCGCATTGTCGCGGTAATGGAATCACGCGTGCTGCGTTAACGCACGCCGTCCCAGCCGCGCGCGCGTGTACAGGGGTACAACCGACGGTACCCTGGCCCTCCCCGTCGGTCGGAGGCCGTGTAATTAGTTTCTATTAGATTAATTTAGTAAAATATACGTGAGGGATCCCCCCTTCCCGTCCCCAGTGTGTCGCCGCCCCCGGCGGCGGTGTGAAGGTGTGGATCGTCGGGTAGCTCCCGTAGCGCCCTGCGTAATTATCGCGATCACAATACGTCCTGCGCCTCGCGCTGCTCGGGTATTAGTACGTGATAACGCCGTGATAGCGGTGGGTTTAACTGCGTCGTTTGACACGTAGCGCTCGGTAGGATTTTAGCGGCGGGTTGTGATCCTCTTCGGAAGGGGCGGCGTGGCGCGACGTGGTGACCCGTGGTGCCGCGGGCGCTAGGAGCTAGTGCTGTACACGGTTGAGTAGGGGTGGGGCGTCGGTCGTGCGACGAAGACGTTGCGGTGGAGAGGCGAATTTCAGCAATTTCAGAGTTTTCTATTAAAAATGCTTGTGATAATTTAAAATGATGATTAAAAATATTTACAAGATTTACCACGATTGAAACGGGTATTTCGTTTTCAAACATGATATTGTTATCAAATAAAAACGTAATATTCGATGCTACCAGCCTTTCATGGTCAAAATGCTTCAGTGAAAATTCAAATTGTAATTTGTTCGAACAGGGAGGATTGTCTTGTAGAATATTCGTCACGTTTTTTAATAAATTTTGTAGGCGACTCCTTTGGCCTCTTGTTTTTAGGAGCCATGCTAAGACGAATTTCATCAAGAGCCGTAACATGAAATGACTTGTGCTCAAGTCTTTATAAATGTTGATAATTCTAGAAGTTTCAAAACGTATGTTTCATGTTTTCCAGATTACTTTTGAATTTAATATTTATTGATTCATGTGAATTCATAGTCCGAGAATGTAGGAGACGTGAAGAAAAAAAGGTCTAACGAAAGTTATTATTCTTGTTTTGAATGCTGCATATTGCGCAACTTTTCGATTAACTTTGTACTACACAAGATGTGTAATGACATGTGGCATTGTAATATTGTAAGTTCATTCTACAATAGTAGCAGGTGTTGGGAAAATGTCGTTTGTACTTTTTGCACGTACGAATGAAAATATTTTATGAATTTTATTTTTCTCTTGTATTTTTCTGTTGAATCCAAGTGCACTAAACTCTTCTGTTTTCTTCTTTTTTGTACTTCTATTTTTTTTCTTATTGTTTTCCACTCCAACTTTATATTCTCCATTTTGCTTGTATTGTTTTCCTCTTTTTGTTTTATTCAACAATTTTCGTTCTACCTTTTAACCCTTCACCGTTATTACGAAGAAATGTTGTTTCATAACCACCTTCACGGTTGACATTTGTAGCGGAAATCATTTTCTTGTTCTTCTTCTTTGTTTCGTCCGCATTTTTCCGTGATTGCCCTCTAACCCCGCGTGTGGCCTTTGGACGCCGCGTCGCCACGGGGCGTGGACCATGTGTCGGCAGAGTCTTCGGACGAGCGGTGCGGTCGCGGGGCAGGTCCGAGCGGTGCGGGGGGGAGGGGGCGTGGCACTCCTCGGCGCATCGCGCTGCCTCCTGCTGCGTTGTTAGCTTTCGTGTCTCGTGCGCTCGGGTATTTGGTAAATGACGTCTCGGGTGGAGTTTGAAGCGCCGCACCCACGCTCGTTCTGCCCCGCCCCGCGCTGGTCGCACGCTCCCCTCTCCGCATATCTCGCCCCCGTGCCCGCTCCAAACATTCCCGCACGCTCTGCCTCACTCTGGGCATCTGCGGACCCCTCCCCTGCCTGAAACACTCGCCCTGCCCTGGAAGGCACCTTACGACCCCAAGTACTCTTTCTCTCATTTTACGTAATGTTATGAGGGAACAATAATACTTCAAACTTTTTTTTAAGCACACCCCATGTATTTTTATTGACTTCATCCTCGTGAAGTACATTTAATATTTAATGTAAGTTTTGAGAATGGTAGGATCTTCTTCCCCGAGATTTGACCATAAATATAATTTCTTGCCCACAAACGCCAAAAGTGGCTCGCGTTAGGTAAGTTACTCGATCTTCGCAAGTGATTTCACATACAAGCAATATGTGTTTTATCTAAAATTTATTGTTGTTGACTTCATGGAGGTTAGCTTTAGTTAGGTAGGAAATTTAATAAATTGCAAACGACTTGAAAGAAAAGAATATTTTGTCTTACTCAGCGTAGCCTGCGAATGTATTTATCAAAGGTAATATAACGAGCGCTTTCGAAATTGTCGATAAATTCCCGAATCGCGAAGTGAGGAGGGGATTTATCTCAGAATTTACAAAGCACGAGTGGTATTTAATAGGACTATTCCGTGAGTGAAATTATGGCCAACAGAGTTGCAGAGTGCACCAAATATTGAAAATAACTGAAAGCGTACGTTAAAATCAGAGGTTATGTTATAGTACATACGCTGTTTATTTGACTGCGACTTAGCGATCGATGTATACCGCCTTCTAAGACGAACGGGTCACAGTTTATGATTGGCCTGTAAGTAGAGCCGGTAAGAAAAATCGGATGGAAAATGCGATAAACTTTCTGAGATACGCCGCCCTGATTGGGTCATTTTGTATGTATAGTTAAACAATATTGGTTTTAATTTCACGAGGTGAATAGTCACGGTAATTTATTAAGTATCCCTGCACGTCCTATTCGCCCCTTCTGTCCCGGTTATTTCTGCCCGTTATGCCGACTAGCTCATGACTGTTCCTCACTCCGTTCCGTAAGTCGCTCTTCGCACTATCGCGCATTGCGACATCCAGCAACAACTCCAACGCTTAGATGCATTGCGGATTGCATAACTTGTAGTAAAATGTTATATGACAATACCCATCGTCCTCTGTGCACACTGGCTTGCTCTCTTTGATCGTGTCTGGCATAATGCCATTTGTTTTACATCGCGATCAATGGATTTATGTGTGTCATTTAGTTGCACACCACTTCAAGTAACATGAGATTAGAGGGTCTAGTCTTCTGCTTGCCTTCGACGTATTGGGAACTGAATGGAATGGACCCACTTTTCAGTTTTGTTTCCCTTTTATTTCGTCGCAAAATATGTAAGGTTTGTATGAAAGTACCGTAAAAAGAAGGATAATGTATGAAATATATCGGGCTATTCCAGTATAACTCGCCACCAAATGATAAACTTCCAGGGAGCATGAATGTTTCGCTTTTCTTTTTGTCCTCTTCAACTCAACTTTTGAACCTACTCAACCTCTACTTTTGAGAAGGGAAAATTAGATAAACACCCTCCAGATACACACATTATGGAAGCAAATCAGATAATAAAAGGAAAATATACTGGTGAATTACACGAAAGGAATATCCACCTTCAGAATAGTTCGCTGTTTCAGGAGTTGCTTCTCTTCTTTAGGCTTCCAGTTTTTTCAATAGTAGATGTAACAAATTAAAAACAACAGGCGCGTAAGAAAAGAATTTTATATATTACTCCGCGTTGCCTGGGTGTGTATGTAACACAATAATTTATTAAGCATCCCTACACGCTCTCTTCACCCCTACTGACCGCCATGTCGACTCTCTCCTCTCTTTTGTACCCCGATGTTCGAGTCGCCCTTCTCGCACGCTCCCGCATTGCGACAACGCCGTCGCCTAGATATTGGATTAATGGCAAACTATTTGCTTTTTTTTTTCTTTCTTCATTGTTTTTTTTTTTTTTTTCAATACGTGGGCGAAATATCGGGAAGCTATGCTACGATACAGTTCAACCGTATAAGTGATTATTATTTCTTTCCACAACGCTTTTCAGCGTGTCAGCGCAAAGGGCCTGGGTCGTGCAGTACTAATTAACCCGTTTTTAATTTATTTACGGGCTGATACATACAGAATCATGAGTTTCAAGTTCCCTCTAGTTTGGAATTCGTTTGAAGCACGCGTTATTTGGAGATCTGATGTATTGATGGAACAGGTGTTCCCGATTGGCTGTTTCATTGCGACGTTCACGTTTTTGTTTTAAAATGAATGTGCATTGGGCGAGTATTCATATAATAAATACCGAACCAGATAAAAAGACTTCTTGATTTTTAATTTATTACGCTCAGATCTGTGTAACATGTTGCATTGGAGTAAATACAAATAATTCCGAATAAATCGAATACATTTACTTTACGTGTTCCGAAGGTTATGGAAATATCCTCCCTCCGGGTGCAATCCAAGAGTAAGAATGGTTAGAAATTGTAATCGATCTGTTTCAAAATAAAGCTGTAAATATGAGATTTGCCCTAGAGAATATCGCAAATAATAAATATTTACCAGTTTGCTGGACCATGCAGTCGATGTTCATGAAAAAGAAGCCACATCGAAATTCATTTCGAAGTGCAGTGATACCAATAGACAGAGAATTCAGAATGTATGTTCGTGTGGATATGCCGGGCACTTGCGTAAGTATGTGTGGATGAGAGGGAGACGAAAGCACATCAGCAAATCAAAGCTCGGAATTGACGAGTCCCGAACCGACGTTTTGCGTCTAATCAATACATTTCGGATCACACGCTGGAAACGAAGGGCAGTCGTTCTGTATTGCGTTTTGACTCGTAAAATTGTATTAAAATTTTACCCAAACGCTTTCTGTGTTGATTATTCAGCATCGTTTAAAAGTATAGTATAGTTCGTAACAGACGATTAAACTAACCGAAAGTTTTTAATGACAGAAACTCCACACCTTTTAGTCCCTATCTACAAATTTTATTATAAACTCACGTTATGTTATATTTATTGTTAATAACATTGTGTATGACGTAATTAAAATTATATTCCTGTATTTATAGACGTTATCTTTAGGTGAAATTTCCTTATCAATATGTTAACAACGGCTTCAATCGAGGAAACTGATTTTCATAATTTATATCTTTTGGTATACTTCAAATATCTTTTGGTATATTTCGTTCATACGTGTCATAAAATATGGTGTGCTGCTTGGAACTTTTACTAAAGTTATAATGAAACGTCACTTTTGGCGACAGGGTTAATAATATTTTCTGATTATATTATTGACAATTGAAATTGGATTCAAGTGTTCCATGTTCGTTACAGTATGACATGTCTCTAGTTCTCGTGTTCTTGTATTTTTAGTGTGACGCATCAATCAGTATTGGTAAATAATTCTGCACATTTGATAACATTGCGTAATTTTGTATTGCGCACGCACGGACTGAGTCGAGTCGCCATTGATTTTCATATTACAACAACGTTACTATTTTATGACATTTACAAATTTGTGATTTCAGAAATATATAACTGTCAAATTTTGAAACTTGCTAGTTAAAAGAGAGAGGCAGAGATCTGAAATAGAAGATACCCTGTCCAAGGACTCGTTGTTTTTTTTTAAAGAGTTTAATCAATAAATATGTTTATGATTAATTTAAGTATACTATATTTTCACTACTATTTCTTTCTCCATTATATGCGGGCCTACTCCTTCGTTTGATATTTGTGTCTAGTCTTTGCCATCTCACCTTTCCGCCCCGTCACTTCCCTCCACAACAGATGTTCTTCCACCCCCAATGATTCCATCACCGCTACCAACATCTTCATTACCACCTTCTCAACATCCCTTCTATTGCCTGTAGGTACTAGTGCCTCTGATTTGTGTCGTGCTGCCGGTTCATCAGCTATATGTCTTCTGCGCCCTCCAGTGTCACCAGTGACTTTCTTCGTTGCGAGATGCCCGTGTGCCCCTCCATCCACCTCTCCGAACCCCACCCTCGCGCTTTTGTTCCACCTCGCTCCCCTCTCACCACGCTCTTTCCGGCCTTCATGCCTCCGCGTCGCCCCCACCTCTCCCCTGCTCCGCCATGCCCCTGCCTCCCGCCCGCCTCCCAGCTTCCACTCGCCCAGCCCCATCCCGCCCCGCTCACTCTACCCCACGCCACCTCGCTCACTCTACCCCGCACCGCCCCGCTTGCTCCACCCCGCCCAGCACGTTCCATCCCGCCATTCCCCGCATCACCCCACCACGCCCCACACCGCTTGCCACACCCCGCTTGCTCCACCCCGTATCCGCTGCCGCCTGCCCCACTAAGCGCGCCCCGTCCCACTCACTCCGCCCCACCCCACTCACTCTTCCTCGCCCAGCCCGTTTCTCCCCGCCACGCCCCACCCCAACCGTTTCGCTCTCTCGCTTCCCCACACCTTCCTAACTCTTCTCTCCCTCCATGACCCTGCCTTCTGCCCGGCTACCAGCACCTCCCCCCCCCCTCGCTCCGTTCGCCCCCACCGACCCGCTCCGCCACTCCTTCCTAATTCTTCTCTCCCTCCATGTCCCCGTCATGTCCCTGCCTTCTGCCCGGCTACCAGCACCTCCCCCCCTCGCTCCGTTCGCCCCCACTCCACCGACCCGCTCCGCCACTCCTTCCTAACTCTTCGCTCCCTCCTTGTACCAGCCTTGCCTCCCGCCTATGCGGCGCCTCGTCGCCCACTTCACCCCCGTCCCAGTCCCTACGCTCTCTCGCCGTCACCTTCGCCCTCGCCCTCGCCCTCGCCCGCCCTCGAGACCTCTCTCCGCCCGCGCACAAAAGCTACTGCCCCCGGCGGAAGCGGGGCGAGCGGATGCAGTCAGGCTGAATGGGCAGCGCAGCTCAGCCCAGCCCATCGATCGCGCCCCCCACCCCCACCCCAACCCCTCAGGCTGCTCCTCCGCGGCCTCCACGGCTCGGTTTAATATTCAGTTATTCCGAGAGCGCTCGTTGTTTTTTCTTTGTAGTTTTGTTTCCGTCGCCGAAAAGGAGCCCTCTGTCGAGTCGTGTTCGCGTTTTGTTGCGTTATCTTCATCTAATTACGCCTCGGCGCTGTGTGCGGCCGCCTCGCTCACGGGACGCGCTCGCCGGACGGCGATGCCAAACAGTTGACTCGCGCGGCGACCGCCAGAGATCAGACGCGCGCCCTGCTTGCGGCGTGCCGCTGGGTGTTTCGATGGCTGTTAGCGATGCGTTGTGTGATGCAGGGGGATTCGCGTTTGTGCTGAAAATGATGTGCATTAATGCTTTATGTTACCGAGCTATTAATTTTTATCCCTTTGCGTATAGTTGAATTGAAATTGCACTCGGTGGGATTAAACACAGTTGATTTAAATTTCACAGGTGATTCATTATTTTTATTTATTCTGTTTGTTGCAATTACTTTTTCAGGGCCATTTAAATAAACATGTATTTATTAATATAATGAACATAAATTATGGAAATACGACTGTGCAATCTTGGAATTCTAGTTTAAAAAAAAATACATCAGAAATATAAAATTTGGATCGCAGTCGGTGTAATATTAGCATTGCGTGCATTTTCGAGAAGTGCGCAAGCTCATTTTTAGTGTACGTTGCGATGCGTGCGAAAATACATAATTTATTTTCATTGTTGGGTGGTGGAAAATGTGAAATATCAGCCTCACAGAGCGTAAACCTCGTCGGTGGCGCCGTGGCATTGTGTCACCCCGTGCAATATCGTCACCACCTGGTCTGTGGATTTCTGTCCACATTTCGTCGTGACATAATATAAAATATTTTTGGGAAAGGATGCTGGCTTAGGAGTTAAAGTTGACGAAGGAAAATGTAATAGATGTGTGACTATTTAATACTTTTAAAAATTAATTATCAAAATAATACGATTATTCGCTGTAAAAAGATTCAGTGGCATTTTCAGTAGAATTCTGAATCTTTGCTATTCTACCTATCTGTAAATTTTTTTCAATGACACATATAGTATACTTTGGGAATTTCGGTAAATAAAACTGAACTTAAAAAATATATTCATAATGTTTTCAATGAAAAGTTTGATCATTCAATTCAAATGTCCAAGTTTAGTGAAGTTCAAATATTTTCCATTGCTTGTATTAAAGAGAGCTTTAATGCAGTTTCAATGAATCAAAAGCCTTTTTGAAAGCTGATTAGTAGTAAATCGCATTACTTCGCTTTTTGTCATGTGTTCGTTTCATCACATTTATCAGATTCTATTATTGAAACCATCACATGCTTAACAACCCTAAGCACCATTAACACACCGTGGAAGAACGAGTCGTCATTTCAAAAATCTCACCTTTTTTTCAAAAGGAATGGTCGAGATGTCCTTGAGATTGAGTGTCGACGATAGAGGATTTTCAACACTAGTAAGATATTAGGGTTGAATTCAACTACCGTCTGGCAGAAAATTCTAGCCGACGCGGCTCTTCTAATCGGTAATTTCCTTTTAGTTTTTATCCGGTGAATACCAGTTAAATACTGGAGTAATACCCTAATAAACTGATAAAAGACAGCGGGCGATCTTTCCTTTCTCTTTCTTCTCTCCTCCTGTCTCATTTTTGTCTCTCCTCTCCTCTCTCTCATCCTCGCTCTCCCCTCTCCTCTCTCTCTCCTCTCCCCTCTCCTCTCCTCTCCCCTCTCCTCTCCTCTCCCCTCTCCCCTCTCCTCTCCCCTCTCCTCTCCTCTCCCCTCTCCTCTCCCCTCTCCTCTCCCCTCTCCTCCTCTCCTCTCCCCTCGCCCTCTCCTTTTCTCTCTCTGTCTTTTTTTCTCATCATACACACCACTTACATGCACTACTATGGCGCTGACCCGCCTGGAAAAATATCTGAATAGAAAAACTCCGCAAGCCGGCGTGTAAATCTGTGCCGAATCTCACTTTTTCGGAACACCGCCACCGTCTGAGACGTAACATGCACCACACTTACGATACTAAGACATAAAACTGTTGACAAGTTCGGAATCAATACTGTCACTCGGTTCAATAAAAATGCTGAAGGAAAAGAATGGTGAGAATTGAGGCCTGGTAACAGTAAACTGCAAGTGACCCAATCACCATGGACTCGTCGAGGGCTCAGTGCTGTGGAAGAGATCCGCAGCGAGCGCGTGGCCCCAGGGGAACGCACACGGCGCGGCGCGGCTCTGCGCCAACGAAATTACTTTCTTTTTTATTTACAGGCCTCTCGTGTGACGCGGGCCGAATTTTGTGAAGGGCGTGCTCTCTCTTTTATTGCATTAACGACCCGAAACGTTCGTTTTAAAATGTAAATTCTAACTGAATATTGATAAAAACAAATTACGTCGTCGTTTCCAATAATTGAAATTTGGTTTTGGATTAAGCATCGACCGTAATGAGTGTCGGGTCGCTGCATCTCACTTTTGCTCTAGTTTCAATGTGTGCTTTTTGCTGCGGCACTTCAGTCGTGTCGTGTCACATTCTTTCTTGATTCATCAGGGTCTCTGTTCTTTTCTTTTGCGCTGTATTGGTTTGTGCTTCTCTTATCAAATCGCCTCTCGTATCTTGTGTTGTTTTACTTTTAATTTCTTACTCTGCTCATTCAGGTTGTTCTTCATATTTACATAGACATCCAAAAGAACGCTTATTGATTAGTGTAATTTAACATTCAGTCCAAATTTCTTACTTAACAATTCTTTTTAAGAACAACAATGAATACTTTTCTAAAACAGGTTACTGGCCCTGAAAGTATGTTCTAAATTCATCAAAATGCTTCAAATATTAGGCCGGGATGTTGTTTTGATACTATTATAAAGTAATAATGAAGGAATTGGCCAATTTCATAATCTGAAAATATTCCATAATACTAACAGCCACATCGCCAAGAGAGCCATTCCATAATAATAATAATAATAATAATAATAATAATAATAATAATAATAATAATAATAATAAAGTAGTAGTGTTCATGAATAGATCTAATATTAAATACAACCGAGGTTTTCTGTCATTTCATCCCACGCTTTTAGTGCAATCTGTTCTTGGTTGAGTGCATCACAGTGTAGGGCTGTCGCAATTGCCAACTGCAGAGTTTTCTTGGGGAGGTGATGCTGTGAGAATGCGGAGTGGAAAATGTGTATCGAGCAAGCGACTTTTTGTGTGGCGCTGGATAACGTAATAAATGTCATAATAAAGCGCGGCGGTGCGCTGCGTTGCCATGTGGGCGGCAACTCGGGCTGCGCTGGAAGTGGAGACGGGGGCGGCAACAGCGACGGCAGGCGAGACGCGTGCGAAGTTGAAGGCGAAGTGGGATGTTGGCGAAGTATAATTAATCGTAGTGCATTAGTTGGCGAACATCAATTAATAATAGTGCATCGGCTGTAAAAATCAATCCACGTCAAGTCGCTTAAACTGACAGGAGAAACATACGCAATGATATTACAGTTGTTAATCAGAGCCAGCCCTTTCAATAGTGTATGTCGGAAATCTGATTGAAACATTGAACAACAAATCTGACATTTTTGTCAAGTCTCTGTTGGACATTGTCCCTTCTACTACTAATGTGCAGAAATGTTGAATTTTAATTTCATAGAATTCTTTGAGCCTCTTTCCCATCGTGGCTCTAATTTCTGGTGCTTTATTGTTGCTCTCGAGATCCCAGAACCTGTTGTTCACGCCCTTTCAAATTTACTTGTCGCGAGACAGGACTGAGAGTGCTTGACTAGAGAAACGTGAATATTTCTGGGAATGATTGGTATCTCTTGATGAACACATCTGATATAATATCTCTTCCGTGAATCGATGAAACGAGGTGCAGATGTGGAAGGTAGTGGAAAAAAACGACACCTATTTTTCACTGTGTAATCACTTGTGTTTAATATAGGATTTTTTGACATTTTAAGCGGGTTACGTACTAAATCATCCGAAGATTGTTGAAATAAATAATAATCAATACGAAATAAATGGCTCTTTTATTTCCGTACAAAGAGAATGCTCGGTCTTTCATTCTAAAAATACGTCGCGTGATTACTTTTAAAAAAACGAGGGCTTCCTGTTGGGAGACAGTTATTGCATTAATTTATGCATTCCATAACTCCACGGAAGTACGGCGGGTGGGCGGTCTCGGAGTAAACATGGCGCGCGGCTGGCGCGTTGTGTGCGCGCAGGATCTCATAGTTCTGAACGGAGGCCAGGTCACGTACAAATGAGAGGAACCTTGCTATTCGGATATCAAAATTGTACGGCTCATTCACTCGTTACTCAGGATTGTGAAAAGAAAATAACGTAAATTTGCGCAAGTGTCATTAAAATTTTAATAGCAGTTGTTGAGATTTTTTTTATAAAAGTTGAAATAAATTGTTTATTCTATTTCATTGTGACTGCTTCTAAAGTGTGTCAAATTAACTCATTTGTTGATAAATAAATCCATATACTTGAAGTGTTTATTTCTGTGGTTTGGTTCTTGTAAAATTTATTAGGATTTTGTAAAGGCTAACTTATCAATTTTATAGATTGATGGTGAATCATTCCCTTTCTAAGGTACATATTTTTTATCTTCTCAGAATGGCAATGTTAGAAATCGGAGAAGTCTGCAAATGCTGGAGACTGGGATGTCATACACATCACCCTGTCTCTGCAGAGACCTTTTACATCTATACTGTAAATGTCAAATATTTTATAGAGTTCCCTGAACTGAAGCTGAGATAAAAACTGAACAAGCAAGTGTCAGTAGGAAGGGTCTGAATAATTGAAGAAAAGCTTTCCGCCTGTGTCCTCTATTCGTGAAATATATTCGAAATGTATTTGGAAAAAGAAAAAAAAAGAGACAAAAAATCAACAAACAAGTAAGTTGACTAACTAGGCTTCATTTGTTAACTTCAGTGTGCATCGGATATGATAAATTAAATACATTTTGAGATTTCAAGAAATACGATAATTGATACTTTTGAGGTTTCGCTTAAACACTGTTGTAGATTTGTTGAAGGTAAGCAGGTACTTCGTTCAAAATCCTGGCCCGCCCAAGAAAAGGAAATCCTCTCTACAGCCTGAAGCGCCTATCAATTGTTTAGCGCCCCTACTCGTGTAATGCTATCTTTGGTTACGTTGCTTGCTTGCTTGCTAGGCCTCGCTTGCACCCACAATGATATAGGCAGGCAGGGGCGTCGCAGTTAAAGCAGCAAACGCGTATTACATTACAAATTATTTAGATTTTATGGGTCCTTGGGAGCTAAGTCCCTTCAGAAGACTGCAGGATGGTGGATCAGCACAAGTGAAAATGAAAGACAGAATATGTTTTAGCAAATGTCGAAACAAGAGTCTTTTACTTACATAAAATGAAGTTATACAAAAAATGAAGTTACATCTAAGTTACGTGGAGACCTCCGTCCAACTGAACGATAGCTCGGAGAGTCCCTCCGGGCAGGGCCCGTCCGCTTGTTTTATAGTAATCAGAGCTTTTTTTGTAATCATACGCTTTCACGTGGGCTGCATGTGGCCTCCCCTCCCCAAACCTGACGCGGCCAGAAGGCGCTGAATAGGCCCTCTGTGTTTGTGCCCCTGCGTTGTTCGTATCGTCCGTCGTCCGTCACTTTAGACGCTGATGGCGGTCAGCTGGGGTCACATGTCGCAAGAGCCCTCGTGATTAAACATTCATATTTATTGGTACTTCCCAGTTGACGGGTATTTCCCAATTGAATGCGTTATGATAAAAAGCTCCCATGAAGTATGATTATACTCATTACAGTTATATTACAATTACAATTACAATTACACTTATTACAATTACAATCAATACACCTTCAATCACAATTATTACAATTACACTTATTACACCTTCAATCCGTACAGTTACAATCATTACACCTTCAATCCGTACAGTTACAATCATTACACCTTCCCCCTTTTCAAAAGTGAACCACCATGTGGTTTACTTTTACTAAACGAACATATCGAGTGGACCGTCTGAGCCTCTTGGGCGTGGGATCTGGATCTATACTGGATGGTGTATGCTGTCCATCTGCTGTTGCCTCTACGTCTGCAAAGGTTGGCTCACGGGTTATTGGGAGGGAACGTGTTGATAGGACAGGAGATACTTTGTCGAGATCCCTTTGGTAGGATACTACAGGTTGATAGGTATTTATTACCAAGCATCTCTCTCGTGCCTGTGCCCAACAGTCCCTGGGACTCCATTTGTCCCACAACCAAAAACCACATTCTCTGCAACATTTGCAACAGCAACAACTACAGCAAGTAATTATTATGAACAAAACAAATACAATTAGTGATCCTAACCATGTTGCGCCTTGATACCAGACAGAAGGAAGGATACTTTCTTCTTGGTCTTTAATCAGCCCTTCTATTTCTGATACCTTGTAGCTCGCTATTTTTAAATCATCTGCAGAAGTTAGAATATTCTGCAGAGAAGTATCCAGATCTAAATTAGTTAATTTCTCCTTTGTCTCCTCATCAAAACAACAATCAAAATTTGGAGACATTACAGGTAATACGTCCAGCTCAGTTCGATTGACTTCTATTTGACTACTAGCATATAGGGTCGCGGAAGCAGAATAACCTTTGCAACCTTTTGGTAGGTGTAGTTTACCTTGGTTTTCTAAGACAATATTTCGTGTTCCTTGAAGAGGACACAAAATTGCAAATCTTTCGGGGCTCGGTGCAACGTATAACCACTCATTACTTAGATATAGCGAGATCCAGTGTGTTCTTGTTAATTTAACAATTCTTTTGTCACACACATCTGGAACTCTGTTATTAGATACATGTAGAAGCGTAGCTTCACAATCTACATCTGGAACATATGTATATACTGGTACTTTCTCTTTACAAACAAAATTAATTTCATTAGGATTAAAACAATTACTTAATTCATTGGAAGACATCTTTCCATATTTGTTATGCATAGTGTCCTTAAATATATATTCTCTATTAAAATTAAGATACATAAATGTATCGTCTTTCACTCTTGCTGGAAAAGGTAATACTTTATACAATTGATATTGAGTGTTTGAAATAAGAGGTATTTGGATTACATATACAAAATAGTTCTGAAAAGAATAGATGATAGGAATTATTAATCTACTTAGTTCACTAATAGGAAAAGGAGGATAGTCCAGGTCCTCCTTTGGTTTACCTTGATCCATATAACTTTTTATTTTATTTGGTGTGACCAGTTGAGGTTGTAACACACCATCTTGAGCATGAACAAATGCATCTACTAAAATATCAAACGTATACCGACTTTCCTCAATTCCTCTCTCTACTTGTTTCAATTGTTCATTCATCATTGATACTACAGTGGTTGATTCCTCTAATTTGTTAATTGCCATGGATGCTTTTTCTGCAAAGTTCTTAAATTTATCAGCTAACATTTTCTCATTCTTATCTATTTTATACATTGGAGAATTAAATGTGAGAATGGCTGATTTGATTACTGTCATCTGTTCTCCCGAAATTTTTAAAAATTCTCTTTGCTCTTTCTGAATTGTATCAATATGCTTTTGATAACTTTTAATTTCAGATTCTGTTGCTGTGCCAAACAAAATTTTGCTAACCCCTCCAATAAAATTTAAAACACCTCGCTTCTGCCGACCATAATTATTTTCATTTAAATAACCCGCAATTATATCTTTTAAAGAATCTACATAACGAATCTTTGATCGAGAATAAGTTGCGAATGCTGTACAATCCGTTAAATGATACCATGATTCATTTGAAAGTTTTTGACATACAGTTAATACTTGAGCCTGATGACTTTTAGTTTGTTTCCATAATTCTTTAATAGGGTTTAAATCTATGTAATTTACAAACTTCCATTGAGTTGGTGACAACAAAAGTGTACCTATTTCGTCGAAATATACTCCTGCTGACGACGATATTGGAGAATTTTGACTTTCCACCGTAGTCTGGTGTTGTAGTGCAATTAACAACAGCTTAAGTATCCAAATCGCGATCATCTTGCGAATTTTCCTCTGAAACAAAGTATGGTTTCAACCTATTTACATGAACTCTAAGTCGTTTACGTTTTCCTACTTCTTGTAGAACAACATCAGATCCCGCATTTAAAACCTCTTGTATTTCATATGGACCTTTCCATAGCGGTTCTAATTTATTTCTTTGCTCTACTTTTACTAAGACCTGGTCTCTGATTTTAAATTCCCTCTTTCTACTCCTTTTTTCATCATAATATTCTTTCTGCTTTTCTTTCTGTATTCTCAAATTTTCTCTAACCCTTTCATGACAAACTTGGAATTTAAATCTTATTTCCTGAACAATATCATCGTATGTATACAATTCGCTTGCAATTTACCCGGTAAATTTGCTTTCCTTCCAAACAATACTTCATATGGGGTATACTTTGTACTCGTGTGGACTGTTGTATTATACGTAAAACTCGCAAATGGTAACCAATCATCCCAGTCGTTATGTGGCTGTTTACAAAAACATCTTAAATATTCCACTAACGTTCTGTGCGTTCTTTCGAGCGCACCATTACTTTCTGGATGATATGCACTAGTATTAATTTTCTTTATTTTAAGTAATTTACTTAAATTTTGGAATAAGCCACTCATAAAATTAGAACCTTGATCGGTTACTATCTCATTTGGTATACCGAAAATACAAACGATAAAATTATTAAATGCTTTTGCTGTTTCCTGTGCGGTTGAATCAGAAAGCGGGACCGCGATTAAGTATTTACTCAAATTGTCCTGACATGTTAAAATATATTTATTCCCTTTAATTGTCAACGGTAAAGGACCTACAATGTCTAAGTAAATCTTTTCCCAAGGGGCCTCTTTAATATCAGTCACAATAAGTGGTTGTTTCACTGGTAACTGAGTTACTTTATTTAATTGGCATGTCTTACAAGCTTTAATAAATTTCTCTACGTCATTTGACATATTCGGCCATGAAGTATATAATTTAATTCTCTCTAGAGTTCTTTTGATTCCTTGATGACCTCCAATGGGACATTCATGCATTTCTTTAATAATTCTTTGCGTATTCTCTACACTAACCTGACAAGAGACTACTGGATATCTACTTAACGCATCTGCATTGACATTCATTTTTCCTGCTTTATGTATCACTTCATAATCGTATTCCTCTAACAATAATCTCCATCTCATTAATCGAGATCCTGGATCTGTTACATTCAAAATCCACGTTAAAGCCTTATGATCTGTCACGATTGTGAATTTTGTTCCTAATAAGTATGGACGGAAATGTTTACAAGCCCATACGATAGCTGCGAGTTCTTTTTCTGTAATAGAATAATTTAACTCTGCTTTGTTAAAAGTTCGAGATGCATAAGCAAGCGGCTTATCTTTTCCTATCTTTCCTTGACTAAGTATTGCTCCTATAGCATAATTACTCGCGTCCGTTGTTAGAATAAATGGTTGTTGAAAATCAGGATACTGAAGTACTGGCGCTTGTGTTAATTCTTTCTTTAAAGAGTCAAAACTACTCTGCTCTTCTTGTTCCCATTTCCATTTACTATCTTTCTTTAATAACTTTGTCAAAGGTATAGCAATTGTACTAAACTTGTCAATGAATCTACGATAATAACCTGCCAAACCGAGAAATGATTTTATGTCTTCGATATCTTTTGGTATTGGAAAATCTCTAACGGCTCGAATCTTTTCGGGATCTGGTTTCACACCATCTGGCGTTACCAGGTGTCCTAAATACTGTAATTCTGTTTTAATAAATTCACATTTATCTGGTTCTATTTTCAAATTACATTCCCTTAAATTTTGAAAAACTTCAATCAGCTTCTGATTGTGTTCTTCCAAAGTTTCTCCAAATATTATTATATCATCTAAATAAACCAAACAACGACTACCTAACGTTCCTGATAATACGTTATTCATAAGCCTCTGGAAGGTACTGGGAGCGGATTTCAAACCAAACGGCATACGCTTAAATTCATAATGTCCGGTGTTAGTGCTAAACGCAGTTTTACCTTGATCTTCTTCCGCTATTGGCACTTGCCAATATCCACTCGCGCAATCGAGAGCTGAAAAATATCTAGCCCTACCTAATTTGTCCAATATTTCTTGAATATTTGGAATTGGAAAACTGTCTCCTACAGAGGCATCATTTAACTTTCTAAAATCTACACAGATTCTCCATTTTCTTTGGCCTGATGCGTCTATTTTCTTCGGAACGATTACTAAAGGAAAATTCCAAGGACTCTGACTTGGTGTAATTATATCTTGTTCGAGCATAGACTGAATTTGTTTTTCTACTTCAACTTTATGTTTTTCCGGTAATCTATAATTCTTTAGAGTAATCGCTTTGCCTCTCGGGATTCCTGGTGTAGGAATCGTGTGTTCGACTCCTCTCGCACTCGTTAATTTGTCTCCTTCTAATTTAAAGATATCCTGGAATTGATGACAAATTGCCCGAATTTCTCTAGTACCCTCTTTAATGTGCGAAAATCTTAATTTCTCATCTAATTTACGAATTCTCTCAGGATCTTTCGAGTGATTAATCCATTCTCTTTTCGACGGTACTTTTCTTAATACAGGTTTCACATTAATTACCTGCTCTTCATTTGTAACATTTACGCATAAGCACTGAAACCTATTGTCTTTACATTTCACTAGTCCACATGCTATATAAACACCTTCTTTTAATGTTTGATTTTCAATTAATCTATCACCTACTTCTGTGGTTGGTAACGATACTATCGTTTCACTTTCAGCGGGTACTCTTATATCAAAAGGGATGTTTAATGATATTCCATACGTACTGAGACCATCTTGTCCTAATATCATATCGAGTTCGTGTGGCAAACTGTTTACCACATAAAATTCGTGTTTACGAGGTTCTGATGCGTTCTCCAAGACAAGTAGTATTTTACCAATTACTTTTAAATTATTCCCTGTAATTCCTTTTATTATTATTTGTTCATCTGCATGCTTTATTTCTCTTTTATTTCTTATTGCTTCTAACTTTACCAACGATACCTGGGACCCCGTATCTATCAATGCTACACCCATTTCACCCTTCAATTGCTTACACAATATGTATATTTCGTATTCATTTAGCTCGTAATGTCGATCTAAATTTCTGCAACCTCTTTGTAACTCATTTACGTTTAAACCTCGAGAACTACAGACCCTTGCTATATTCTCGTCCGGAGATTCACCTGTCTCCGCGTCACTTCGAGTCGCGATCTCTTTAGTGACTTTTCGGCTACAACCTAATTGTTTGCCGTTCCCTCTTTCCTTATTCCACTCACTTTCTAACATACAATTGTTCGCGTCGCAATCCCTTTGCGCACCGCAACCTGCTTTTGCTTCGCAACCCTTTTGCGAACCGCAACCTGCTTTTGCTTCGCAATCCTTTTGCGAACCGCAACCTGCTTTTGCTTCGCAACCCTTTTGCGAACCGCAACCTGCTTTTGCTTCGCAACCCTTTTGCGAACCGCAACCTGCTTGTACTTCACAACCTTTTTGTGAATCGCAACCTACTTGCCTAGGAGTTATCTTCGGTTGCTCAGACAGCCCTGCTGTCCGTTTCCCTGCGTTCTGCAATTTCTAGCCTCGTGCCCTTTCTTATTGCACTTCGCACAGGTCGGTACTGGTATACCCGTACATTCTCGCGCCTTATGTCCTATTTTCTGACATCGGAAACATGTTATACTTGCCGAATTAACTTCTTTTCTTACAATCGAATGTTTCTTTGAATTGTTACGCTGATCATAACGTGGTAATTGCTTAAAATTCCCCTGATTTGGATTACTGAATTTGTGTCGTTGCGACAAAATAGAACTTTCCTCCTCCAATGCAATTTCAATTAACTGAGATATAGACTGATCTTCTCCTTTTGTTTTTACCATTGTTTTTATACGATCATCAACTATTCCTTGAACAAAACATATCTTAACTATTTCTTGCATGATAGCAATTCCTCCTTCTACGTAGGATGGTTCTATCTGCTCTAGTTTACGTCGCGTTTCCCTGTATAATTCAGCGGATAAATCATCAATGCGCGAACCCCACTGAATTATAGTTTCATTAAAATTTTGCCTACTATTAAATAGTTTACTTGCATGAAAGTCTAATGTCCTTCTTGTCGCGTAATGTTCCTCTAAAATGTCACGTACGTCTTCCCACGATGATCTTCTTTTAATCATTAATTTTGCTTTCGCATCTCCGCATATTTTTGCTTCAATAAATTTTAAAAATAACCCGTGTTTACTAGGATGAACGACTTCGTACGCGGCTTCTACACTTTCTATAAATTCTCGCAGTTCCCTCGGATTACCCTCAAAGCTTTTTGGTACTAATTTGATTGCTTCCGGCACGGATATGTAATCTTGCTCGGGAAGAGCACCTTGACTATCAGCCATCATCCTCAATTAGCTAACACAACTAGATAAACACAATACTCAAACTTTGACGTTTCCTACGCTCACGCGCGCACTACAAAATACTTAACACACTTTGGATCAAGATAACCCAGAGGTTGGACTAACCTTTACAAGATGAAGAGTTCTTCTGAAGGCAACCAAATGGAGATCGCTGCTACGGTTACGTTGCCGGCTGCACGTACGGCTGAACACAGGATGGCACCTCGGTACACCAGGCTGCTGCTGTTGTAGTGCTCAGAAGAACCAAGGACTCCGCCAACTCCTCTCGGAAGGTTTCGCTGGCCAGGCTCCACCACGATCACGCTGGTGAATACGTGACTCCTTGAAGAATTGAAAGAAATGACTTTTGCTAAAACTGTGCTGAGCAGTGCTTCTGATTTTGAAGGATCCCACCGCTGCCACCATGTAATGCTATCTTTGGTTACGTTGCTTGCTTGCTTGCTAGGCCTCGCTTGCACCCACAATGATATAGGCAGGCAGGGGCGTCGCAGTTAAAGCAGCAAACGCGTATTACATTACAAATTATTTAGATTTTATGGGTCCTTGGGAGCTAAGTCCCTTCAGAAGACTGCAGGATGGTGGATCAGCACAAGTGAAAATGAAAGACAGAATATGTTTTAGCAAATGTCGAAACAAGAGTCCTTTACTTACATAAAATGAAGTTATACAAAAAATGAAGTTACATCTAAGTTACGTGGAGACCTCCGTCCAACTGAACGATAGCTCGGAGAGTCCCTCCGGGCAGGGCCCGTCCGCTTGTTTTATAGTAATCAGAGCTTTTTTTGTAATCATACGCTTTCACGTGGGCTGCATGTGGCCTCCCCTCCCCAAACCTGACGCGGCCAGAAGGCGCTGAATAGGCCCTCTGTGTTTGTGCCCCTGCGTTGTTCGTATCGTCCGTCGTCCGTCACTTTAGACGCTGATGGCGGTCAGCTGGGGTCACATGTCGCAAGAGCCCTCGTGATTAAACATTCATATTTATTGGTACTTCCCAGTTGACGGGTATTTCCCAATTGAATGCGTTATGATAAAAAGCTCCCATGAAGTATGATTATACTCATTACAGTTATATTACAATTACAATTACACTTATTACAATTACAATCAATACACCTTCAATCACAATTATTACAATTACACTTATTACACCTTCAATCCGTACAGTTACAATCATTACACCTTCAATCCGTACAGTTACAATCATTACACTCGTAAAACAGCACCTGCGGCGACCGCCGAGAAAGCTCCTTCCAAGGCTTTGGGGGCCGCCCTGATCGCGGCTTGGGTCCCCACAATCGAGACTGCCTTCCATGTTGGCTGGGTCCGACCGTTTAGTTGCACATACGCTGTGGCGCCGCTGGAGACGTATCAAAAACTGGCCGTTCATTCCCTTGTCTTTCTGCACCAGACAGAACTACCAGAGCCACCCACTCGCCACTGACCGTCCAATGTCCTTAGGGACGAATTCATTGAGGGGCCCATAAAACGAGTGTCTCTTGAAAGGTAGATTATTACACATAAAGAACCCTTATTCTCAAATAAGTGGAAAATAGAATCGGTAATCAGTGACCCCTTACTCGTACAAAAGAGGTCGTCATGAGGGAGTCTTGAGAAACGTGAATACTTCCCAAATCTCTTGGGATCTCTCTCTTGTTGACTGTGAGTGTGTGTGAAGCAGAGGCGTTGGAGGAAAGGGGAGTGTGAAGGCGGAGAAGAACTCTGGAATTCATAGTAGACGCTTCCAAAAGAGGGGACTCCTCAACGAACAAGCGGATGCTTAAAATAAACGGTTATTCGTAGAGGCTCGTACTTCATAGACGTTCTCGAACGCCGAATGTCTACATCCTGCAGTGATCGGGAACTTTGCAGCGTGCCATTTCCCCCCAGCTGCATTTCGCTTGAGTGACCACTGACAAAGACCTCTAAATGCACTTTGCGCTTTCCAGATGGTTCGTAATTGTATATTTCCAATGGATTATCTATATTTCTGATGTGTTGTTTCGTAGTACGAATGATTTGTTGCTGTAGGGTTCGTAATATTATCATTTTTCATCGTTATTTATGGTCAAATTGAGCGTCGCGCCCCAAATCGGTAAGGAAGCGGACGACCTCTTTTGTACGAATGAGTGGTTACTGGTTGCCGATTCATTTTTCCACTCATTTGAGAATAAGGGTTATTTATGAGTAATAATCTGTCTTTCAAGACACACTCATTGTAAGGGCCCTCTATGAATTCGTCCCTAAGGACTTTGGACGATCAGTGACGTTGAGTGGGGGGCGGTGATGGGAGTTCGGACCAGCGCGCAGCGGAGTGATACAAGTTGGATGGTATCGTTTGGCTGTATCAGCGGCATATCACGACGTTTATTAATATTTTCTGCGCTTATATTGTTGTAATTACATCAATAGAGATATGGTTCATGGAGATAAATATGAATTAGAAAAACAACAACTAGAATTAGGAAATCCCGCTTCAAGTGGACGTTGGTAACTGAAAACAGTTACAAAATGCGTTTTCACTTAATGATTGTAGGGTAAATGAGTGAGGAGCTATGTATCATTGGACTCTTCTACCTTTGCAATTGGATTCGTATGTGCATTTGTAGGCGAATCGCATTGTATTGTAATGTATAATATATTTGTTTCAGTAGTGTGTTTTCTTGTAATGTTTTAAAATATTAATCATATGCATATTTAATACAAATCACATTTATCTTATCGTTTCTTACTTGTTTGGAATTACTTAAAAATAAATAATTGCTAAAATATTTGAGATTTTTGTCGAAAAATAGTAGAGAACTATATTATCTGAAATCTGTTGAATGGTTAATATTTAAATTAATACGCAAGCGAGAACTGGAAGCGAGTTTTTCTTTTATTTAACTATCTTGTTAGCGGTTCAGCTTGAAGTGACACTTACCGTATTTTTATTAACGCTATCGTAATACGTACTATAATTTGTCGCTCGTATCTGTAGATATATTTATTTTTGGACTCTGCCAGTAAGTAAGAAGTTGATTGTGTGTTGATTGTATGAGAGAGAACAAAAGCGACGTCTGAATAACGGTAGGTCGACCAATGACTGTGGGGCTACTAATGTCTCCTTCACACGAAACGATTACTCTCCCTGCAACGTGAGCGTGCTCTACTTAATGCCTGCCAAGACGTTCCAACGAGAAACTCGATCCTTGAGTTTTGATACTGATTGACTTGTAGGTATGTTACGAAAGTGCGGTGATTCGGTTATAGTTGATTAGCTTATTTCCGAACCAAAATATTTTCTTAGTTTATTTTATTTTAATGTACAAAATGTTTGAATTGAATATCTTCCTGTTTGCCTCGCCATTTTATGCGAGAAGGAGGAACCCCTAAAGAATTCTTTATTTACCAAATTCCGCAAACGGATATTACTACTTGCTAGCTCTTCATTTATGCCACGTATGCCACAAATTATGAGAAGTGAAAGTAAGATTGACTTCATCATTTCTTTTTTTCTTTTTTTTCTTTCTTTCTTTCCAGATAAAGTACATTATAGTTTAGAAAAATTACGCAGGTTCAATATTTGTTGGAGCCTCAACATTTTCGAAAATTGCAAAAGTTTAAATTATTTTTGTCGTCTTCCTATAAATGCAATAATGAAGATAGTATGTTGTTTTTTTAATGAAGTCTGTTATTCATAATCAAATCTTAAATAATTTCATTTAAACTCTCTGAATCGAAAGTTGCAAATACTTATGTTCAACTTTGTTTTTAATGCGCTGGGAAAGTTGTTTTACCTTTTAGACTGATGTAGTGGGAACGTGAATGGAGTGCTGAACCTTAATATCCGAGTTCCCCAGCGTGAAAAAAATTCTGGTGGGAAACACCTTTGCAGATTCAGTCGTATTGTAATACTGTATGTAACTGTTAGAAATAATGCGAGAAAGTACTTGTAGCACGACTAGTCTATAAAGTATTTGTAATGCGCAAACTAACTCCTAGATAAGTGTACTGCACTTACATTACACTTCCGTTTCCGAGTGTTTTACCAAATTATTTTGTGTTACTATGTGTTTTTTTATCTTGTATTTTGCAAGTTGCGCTTAATTTTGAGACTTAAATATATTGTTTTTTTTATCAATAACATTATTTTAGAAAATATCACCGTCGCTTGAAATGCACGAGTATGAATTCCAAATTAAACTCGCTACTGCCAGTTAAAATAAGCAAAGTTTACTATTGTTTAAAATTATTGTTATACCGATAATTAATGGAATTTGCATGTGCCACATCGGGCTTTTTGGTATGCCTTTTTGAACAAAATGGAGTTCCGGATACATTGAATCGTACACAAGAATTGGCTACCTCATCTACTGACAAAGCCACTTCTACGTGAGAGTATTCAGTGATACTGCCGAGAGATCTGGCAGCGCGGCGGCGGTGGTGGCGGGGGGGGGGAGGAAGGGGCAGAAAGAGGGCTGAGAGCAACGGCGAGCGCTGCCCAGCGACCTGCCGGAGCTCGGGGGCCCTTCCCTAATTAACTCGGCATTAGCAGCGAAGTATCTGATGGGCGGTTGCCTTGGAAACCGATGTGCAGCGTTTCCGCGTCAGTGCGCGCGTACCTCTGAATGGAAATTGCTTTGCGAGCAGCTCTGAATGGATTATGAATTCACGTGTATGAATATCAACGTTAGAACAAGATCAGGCTGTGCTTTATTTATTAGAGAATGGTGGTGGGTTCTTTTTAACTTTTGACTTTTATTTGGCTCTTTATACTTATTTACATCGTGTGTTGTCCTCTTGCATTAAATGCGAAGATGATTTGCATTCAGTTTTCTTGGTGCTTTTCTTTGGTTTACCCTAATGGGGCTGATTATATACGTGTAAATATCGATGCTCTAGCATTCGGAAAAGAAGCCATGCAAGGGACTGAAGTTCTGTTGCTAATATTACAACTCAGATATTGATTGGAGGTATATTGCACTCAAAATCCATGCGTTGTATTGCCAGCATTTGTGGCTTGCAACGTTTTTAGAATTGCGGCATCATCTGTTTTCGCGATTCACGTTAGTACACAATATGGCTTGATAATTTTACCACAAAAAAAACCAATACTATAAATCGTTGGTCACTATTGTATTCATCAATACTATCGTAGGTATTAAAATTTTGATTTACCTTGCTTTCTTTACCAAATGTAGAATGTGTCGCATGTACAATTACGATTGATTGTTAATGTTTATAGTCCAAATGAATGATGAATCATAAACAACATTTGTTAAGCTTACAAATTTATATTTGTTTCCACTGTATTTTAGGATTATCCTGCATTTTGCTGAGGCTTCTTGTGGGTTTAATCAATAAGTCGATATTTTTTCTTGTTCAATGCCATTGTGGAAACGAGAATTCGGACCAGTATTGCTTTAATACCAACTAGAACCGCTCATTATCACAGGATTAATTCGAAACTGTGTGTGTAATGTGATCGTTGGTGGTAGTGTGAGGTGTCTTGTGAGACTTTATGAGCACCAGGAAACCGTGCGGTTGGGGAGGGGAGGGCGGTTGGTGAAGCCCCACATGGGAGGAAGTGGGCGTTTGAAATCCTGCACCCCTCCCCCTGCGCCGAGTGGACCAAGGTCTCGCGTCCTGCACCTTTCGTGCATCCCGCCCCGCCTTCCCCGCCCGGTGGGCTCCATCGCATCACCTCATAGCCGTACCGTGATCCCGCAGCCCTCGCCGCCCTCGCCGCCCTCGCCCCCTCGCCGCCCTCGCCGCTCTCACCACCCTCGCCGCCCTCGCCGCCCTCGCCGCCCTCGGCAACTGTCTACATCCTCCCTGTCGCTTGACGCACACCCGCAACTCTTTCCCAAAATTGTGACATCCCTCCACATCATCTCCTGTGGCCGTGCTACCTCTCCTTGGTTTGATTCAGTCTGTGAACGAAGATGCTGCACTCCCCCGTGCCAGTTTTGGGTATCTACTGTACCTCAACGTCGTTCCACTGCCGTTTCTTCATGTTTCTGCGCGTCCTCCCTCCCTCTCTTTCTTTCCTACTTTTGTCCATCTCCCTTCGTTAGAAGCCCTGTCTACCTTCGTTAGACGCCTTCGATATCTCCTATTTCGTAGTGCTTTTTCAGTGTGCTTCCCACCACTTGTTGGTGCCAGATAGGCATCACTCACTCTCTTTCTTTCTCTTTCTCTCTTTATCTCTCTTTCTTTCCCCCTCTCTCTTTATCTCTTTCTTTTACTCTCTTTATCTCTCTCCTTCTTTCTCACTCATTCTCTCTCTTTCTCATTCTCTCTGTGCCAATATTTACACTCCCCGCCCTAGTATTTTCTCACTTCCTCCTTATCCGCGCTCGCGTGCTCATTGTCTCTCTCACTCGCACTCTGGTCCCCCCCCTACCTTCCCGCCTGCCACGCACACCTCCGGTCCTCCACCCCGCTAGTCGGCCCGTGCTCCGTTCTCTCCCCAGCGATTTCATGCCCGTCGGCCCCCACCACCACTACCATCTCCACCTCCCGCGCCCCGCCTGCGCAACGCGGCCCCCAGACGACCTGCTAATGCAAAACAATACTGTGCCCTCCCGGGTCGGCCGGCTCGCCACCGGCACGACTGCGGCCGGCGGCGAATCCTCTGTGGGCCGTGTTTATTGCCTGCGACCGCCGGACAAAGCGCAGGCTCGACCAAGAATGCAGCTTCAACCCCTCCCTCTCCTCTCCTCCCCCCGCCCACGCACGCAAGCTCACGCGCACGCCCCAGCCACCGCGGCACTGCGACTGCGTGCGGCGAAGACCGCTTTGCGATGGAGTGTTTTAGATTTATTACAAGTTCGCTTTGAGCTAATGCTCGGTGGCAAACATGATAACAATTAGAATTAGAATTAGGATTACAAAACATTTTCAACATTTACAATTAGGTTTACTATTAGAATTAGGGGTCGATATCATAGTTCCAATTTATTTCTAGCTAATTCTAAATTCACTTCTAGTTTACATAACACTTCACTACACTACACTACCCTGCACTCTCCTTCACTACACTACACTCCCTTCCCCTCCACTACACTACACTTCACTGTATAAGGGACATGACGATAATAATTATAACAATAACAGTATAAGAAATAATAATAATTTAAAGATTTTCCCAAAGCTAATGACAGTGTTAATAATGATGATAAATATGTCTGAAATATAATAATAATAATAATAATAATAATAATAATAATAACAATAACAATAATAAGAGTAATAGTAATATTAATAATAATAAAATGAACAGATTTTTATCCACGACAGCGGAATAACGTTTTTAGTCGGATGTTTATTTATTTTATTTGTTTAACGTTAAAAACAGAAACTATGTGCCACCTGCTGTGGGGAGGAATGTATTCTGTGCACGTTTTGTGAAATTCTGGGATCTCTACCCTAACCCATTAACTAGATGAATTCTGAATACAGATGGAATGAGCATTTTTGATAACAATTGATGAGAAAAAATCGCTTCAGTGTAATAAAAAAGTATTTGCAACGGCATATCAACTATAGAGTTTGGCTATTATCCCTCTTCGTGCCCTTCGTGAAGAAATCGACATCGTCCCATGAGAACATGGGGAACGATAATTTTAATTACTATATTATCCACAGAACTCTAAAACACGTGCACAGAAGTTACATGTTATGAGCTTAATAATGTCACATGCATTTTTATATATTGATTGCTTTTGCATTTATGCTTTTCTAGCCAGGAATGTCAGAGACAATTCATATAATTCTTATACATAAATGTAAACATTACGCTTTAGATTATGATTCGAACACGCAGTAAAGTAGTAGCAGCTGCCGTGTTCATTTTTAATGACTTCTAACATGCCTGACAATGAGTCCAATCCTATGGAAAGTAGCATTTTTAAATTTAATTTTCAGTTCTGTTTACTCTGTAACCACGATTTTTCTTTTTCGAAATTATTATTCGTAATATGAAGTGGGTCACTTTTTAATGATCAATAAAGTTGCTTCACAAATGCCACACGTTGTAACGCCAAATTATATGGACATTGTAAAGAATAAATGAATAAATACGCGTTGAGACAAAAACATCATTATAGTTGCTAATGTTGTGTGTAGATGTATAAAAAACGTCACTTCCTCTACCTTTAAAACGAATTAGAACTGTAAAATGATCTTTTCCTGAATAGAAATGTTCTGTCGTTTTGCGAGGTAAGAACATGCTCCGGTTGAAAGCCAAGAGCGAAATCACAGTTCGCTTGTATAGTAATCACACTATGTTTGGTCGGCTAATACATTTGGATCGAATCGAGGTAGCAAATAACCTGCTCAAAAGGTCGTAAGAATACGAATATGGAAAATGTTTACGGAAGATATGAAATACCATTTTTAATTGGCAAACCTGATGTAAAAAGCAAAGAACATTTCATCTAAAGAAAATCTTGGACGAAATTACCACTTGAGAAAAGTTTTATGTTTAAAAATTTGTTTAATAATCGTTATATATTGCTTGTGCAGATCTATAAAGATAGAAGGTAATTCCGGAGAGCAATATACAAAAAATATGCGTATTTTCATCCAGTATTATATGATGCGTAAGATTATTAGAAAAAGTAGTTGAATCACTCCTCAAAGGAGTTCAATCTCAAAGGAGTACAACCACGATTTTTTATGCTTCCTTCAATTTTTGATGTGCAAAAATTGGTTTATCGTTGCTCAAAACCTTGCAGAACTGTCCACTGTCAGACCATGACTGTATGATGCGTAAGATTATAGAAAAAAGTAGTTAAATCACTCCTCAAAGGAGTCCAATCTCAAAGGAGTACAACCACGATTTTTTATGCTTCCTTCAATTTTTGATCTGCAAAAACAACACACGTTTCACTTGTGGAAACATGGCAAAATTTGACGATAACTGAGAAGTGACTTTTTGTGTAGAAACCCTTGTTGCAGGCTTTGTTGAAGAAATCTCAAAAAAGTCACTGAAGTGACTTTTTTGAAACCCCCAGAGAATTTTAAGTGTTTTCTTTCTCTTCGAACCCCTATTGTTTGTGTTCCAAACGTAATTAATTGGTTATTTCAAGATAAATGAAAATACGTTTCGTTTCAATACATTTGTATAAATGTAACCAAGCATCGAGTTGTGTTTTTAACTATTCTTGAGGCAGTGCCTCAGAAGCTTTGTCTTCAGGAAAATACACTCGGGGGCAACTGAAGCCGCAAGCGGATCACACGGCATGTAGGATTGTTCAGACGTTTTGTAGGGGAACATCCTGTATTTTATCTGCGCTCGGACTCGCATGCCTGTTATTTAAAACAGAAGAGACCTCGTCGTGAATAAGATATCAATTTTCTGTTTAATGTGTGTGTGTGTTTGCATAGCCACGGCCTTCGTACATACAACATACCTACCATCTCACACCCTCAAACGTGCCTGCGCCATATGACGAACCTACGATTGATTACAACTCAGAGAACAGAATAATGAACAAAAGCCGTCAGATAAACTTTCATTCTATAAATTTTACGAATTTATTAAAATTTAGTGTTTATTGTATATAAAACCTGCGAAAAAAAGCAAGCTATCTGGAGCCCCACTACCTTTCATTTGAAGCAAAACCGACAAAAGTTTGTTTTCTTAAACTTGTGTTTGCTCAAATCACTTTCGAATCGAAAACACTTTGTGCTTTAAATATAAAGACTGCATCGAAAGTAACCGCTATGCGAGGCTACCTATTGAAGATGCGTTTAACCAGAGCGCGGCCGGGGCGCTCGCCGCCGTTCATTCGCGCGCGCGGGCGGACACGCGCTTGTGAGAGAGGACTAATTAGCGCGGCGCTCCAGAATAATTTCGACGCCGCCCCGGAGTCGATGCGTCAGCGCGCCGCGCGCGGACAAAGCGGGCTGCCCCTCCCCTTCCCCACAACCCCACCCACCCCTCCCTTCCCCTCCCCTCCCCGCCTCGCCCCATCCCTTCCGCTCGCGCGTCTGCCGTGATGGACGCTCGCCGCCCCCGCCTCCAGACTGGGCGCACCGAAGGGTGTGAGAATGTGGCGGTGGCGGTAAACTAACGGAGAAGGCGTAGTTGAAAGAGAAGGAGATGGTAGTTCTGGAGTTGGCAGAGGCCGGTAGTAGTGTTGGAGGTGGTGGTGGTGGTGGTGATCGAGTGAGAATGTGACTGATTACGGTGGACGCCAGAATGAACCGTTATTGGTTGTGTCGTGGTGGTAGAGTGATGAGCACGGTGATGATGCGGTGGCGATGGGCTGAGGGGGGGGGGAGTAAGATGTCAGTTGCCAAATTTGGCGGAGGCCTGGAAAGCACGGGACGTGTGAACCGAGAAACCACAGGTGCCATTGCGACCGAATGTCCGGGAGTGTCAGTGTTGGGGCAATGACAGTAAGGATGCGGGTGCAATTGGAGCCTCTGCTGTGTCGTCGCATACAGCGTCATTTTGTCGGTGAAGGCCGCACTGGTGCCACGAGGCAACAAGGAATAAGAATGTGGCGACGAGGCTGTGGGCTGGCGTAGGCAGAAGGGGAATCGGGGCATCTTCGATGGCGTTTACGGTGGGAACGGCGGAGTTGTTAGCAATGAATGCAGCACTGGTGACTGCGCTGGCGTTAGCAGAAGCGGAGGAGGTTTGGACGGGCTCTGGGGGTGGCTGGGGAGGCAGGCGAATGGTGATGGGCGGCGTGGTATGAAGCAATGGCAACGGCGTGGTGGTGGTGGTGGTGGTGGTGGTGGCGGCGTTGTGGCGGCGGTGGTGATGGTAGTGGTGGTGGCGGCCAGAATGTGGCGACGAGGCTGTGGGCTGGCGTAGGCAGAAGGGGAATCGGGGCATCTTCGATGGCGTTTACGGTGGGAACGGCGGAGTTGTTAGCAATGAATGCAGCACTGGTGACTGCGCTGGCGTTAGCAGAAGCGGAGGAGGTTTGGACGGGCTCTGGGGGTGGCTGGGGAGGCAGGCGAATGGTGATGGGCGGCGTGGTATGAAGCAATGGCAACGACGTGATGGTGGTGGTGGTGGTGGTGGCGGCGTTGTGGCGGCGGTGGTGATGGTAGTGGTGGTGGCGGCCAGAATGTGGCGACGAGGCTGTGGGCTGGCGTAGGCAGAAGGGGAATCGGGGCATCTTCGATGGCGTTTACGGTGGGAACGGCGGAGTTGTTAGCAATGAATGCAGCACTGGTGACTGCGCTGGCGTTAGCAGAAGCGGAGGAGGTTTGGACGGGCTCTGGGGGTGGCTGGGGAGGCAGGCGAATGGTGATGGGCGGCGTGGTATGAAGCAATGGCAACGGCGTGGTGGTGGTGGTGGTGGTGGTGGTGGCGGCGTTGTGGCGGCGGTGGTGATGGTAGTGGTGGTGGCGGCCAGAATGTGGCGACGAGGCTGTGGGCTGGCGTAGGCAGAAGGGGAATCGGGGCATCTTCGATGGCGTTTACGGTGGGAACGGCGGAGCTGTTAGCAATGAATGCGGCACTGGTGACTGCGCTGGCGTTAGCAGAAGCGGAGGTGGTTTGGACGGGCTCTGGGGGTGGCTGGGGAGGCAGGCGAATGGTGATGGGCGGCGTGGTATGAAGCAATGGCAACGGCGTGGTGGTGGTGGTGGCGGTGGCGGTGGTGGTGGTGGTGATGGTGGTGGTGGTGGTGGTGGTGGTGGCGTTGTGGCGGCGGTGGTGGTGGTGGTGGTGGTGGTGGCGTTGTGATGGTGGCGGTGGTGGTGGTGGTGGTGGTGGCGGCGTTGTGGCGGCGGTGGTGATGGTGGTGGTGGTGGCGGCGGCGGTGGCGGCGGTGGCGGCGGCGGCGGCGGCGGCAGCGGCGGCGGCGGCGGCAGCGGCGGCGGCGGTGGCGGTGGCGGTGGCGGTGGTGGTGGTGGTGGTGGGAGCATACGCGCGTGTGAGTTTGCGGAGGCGCGAGCTGTTGGAGGCGGCTTTCACGACCATTCCTCTGCGTTGGAATTCGCGCGCTTGAAAGGGCTAATGTCTGGGAGGATTGTGCGGAGGTCAAAGCAGAGCAAACTGCCGGGTTTGAATCGGCTGCGAGCATTCTGCGCGGATCTGGCATTTGTCTTTATATCACGTAGCTTGTGCAGGGGAACTTCAATCGTTTAGCCTGCATTAAACGAGGACATTAACTTGTTTAAATTATTAATTTACGCTTTTGTTCCTTCGTTAAAAGTTGTTTTTAGTGTGACTCGCCATTTTTTCGTATGACTGGCTGCATTCGATAGTTTTGAATAACATCAACTTGATATGTAGTAAATAATTGACTTATTTTATCCTGTACTTCATCTTGTGTAATGATTCCTAGCCAAGTACAATATTTGTTCTTTAAATTTAAAGTATTTATATGATGTACAAATTTTATTTCCTAGAAAAATGTTTCTTAATGGTCTTATTTTTTTTCGTTGAATCACTTACTATTTTTCTTGAAGGATCAAAGCGGGATTTCTCATTTCTGGCATTTCCAGTTTAAGCTATAAAGAAGTCCCTGTGCAAATTATTTTTATACAAAAGCTAAGTAGAAAATTTAATGTAGAGGAAGACCGGAGAGGAAAGTGTGCGTGAGTTATAATTATTCGTTTCCTGCAGTCATTTGTTTCTTTGCGCACAGGCTTTCCAGCGTGACGCAAAACAGCACAGCGCCTCAGCGAGGATTCATTTGTTTTATTCTGTACTTCATTAGTACTGAACTACGCTGTTGGTTCGTGGGAAGTTGGAAAAATGTGTCATGTAATGGCTGTTTTTCCGAGAACTAATCGTCTACCAGATAATTAAAAAAGTAAAATAAAATATAAATGTGAGTTCCGTGATGCATTGGAAATAAGTTGAGAACTATAGTTAAAATATTGCAGCTAGGAGCACGAGTGTTAATTCAATCGTGTGGTAAAACACGGATATGTTGAAATATAACTCACTTTTTGGTTTACTCATCGTGATGGCAGAGGAGGGAGTATTACCATACTAGCCAAACGTTCAGTAAAAATATTATGTACGTGTATTTTTTTTCCATCATGTCTTGCGTTATCCAAAATTCACAAATTTCATTTGAACTGAATGTCATGTTAGCATATGTTCTGTGAACCGTTCTGTTCTGAGAACCTTCCATTTGCGCTAAATGCAGCCATTCCTCGTACTACAAATGCCGCCGAATGTACGAGTATCATTGCGCCCGCACGGCCCTTTCGTTCCGGGAAATCATCCATAATACATCTTCACCGTATTCTCCTCCCTAGTACGCTCCTATGTCTGCGCCGCATTCTGCTCATCTTCTCAGAGGCAATCGGCGAGCAAAAATTTACATCCGACCTTTCCCGTAATGAAAGCTACTGTTTGTGCCGTTTTTATTCCTCTTGTGTACCATTTTCTCTCCGTCCTCTCACCGTCGAGTTCGAGCCTTGTTCAGATTTCATTTGCAGAGCGAGCGCTGCGTTGCTGTTCCATCTCGTTTCGCATCGAGTGGTTCTTCCCGTCGAATTAATACACTAGCTTAAGGTGGCTCGGGGGGAACAACTGACGTCACTGCAGTGCCTCTGACCGGGAGGTCTTAAGGCTCGACCGGATTTTCGAAACTTATCTAGGTAGCCAGATTGAATTCAGTCGCTCTGAGGAGGACAATTCTAGCTGCCTGCTGTTCTGCTGACCTGCTCGGTAGTTTTCGGGGGTTTATCCGATCAGTACTTGGCAAAGGCCGGAGCAGTACCGTAACCATAGACTAAGAAGGCATATCATTACTCTATACCCTAACAAACGGGTCACGGAACGCATACAATCTTCCCCGTCCTCTTCCTTGTTCGAGCCTGATCCTTTATACACACTCCAGTCGGCAGCTCAAAGCGTGTCTCTGCTGGGGCGGCGCCTCGCATGTGCGAGTTACATGTTTGAAGAAAACCCTGCTAGACGACGCCTTGTGACGTATAGGTCGGCACCGTGTCTCACGATCCAGCAGGGGAAGCTACCGCCGCCGCCGCCACCACCACCACCACCACCACCACCACCACCACCACCACCACCTGTGCACAAAACATGCACTACACTTACGGGACTCATAAACATAGCTGTTGACGTGCACTAAGTAATCTGTCAATCAATCAATCAAATTAAAAGGGCACAAATTGACTTCTCGACACGCTTCAACTTTTCTGGCAAGGTTTGCGTTTCCCGCAGAACTTAAACCCTTAATATCCTTAAATAAATTATTTTTCTTTGTGAAATGTTTGTAATATTAAAAAAAACACGTTTTAATAGCATAACATATCAAAGGACATAAATATTCAGCCTCAGCTCAAGATATTTCTAGAAGAAATTTACAAATTTTTGTACGAAGTTTTATTATACACATTGGGGGCTCTGATTACTAAATATGTCTTGTTCATTTATATGAAATGCTTGAAGAAGTAAAAAGGTCAGCCACAATTAGGCCACAATAAATATATTAACGTTAATGAATATCGCGAGACTTCCTTTGTCTGGTGTTTTCTCTCACTACTTCCCTAACCCTTTCTTATATTACATATGTACTTCTATACACATCCTTCGACACATATTCACTCGCACTCCCAAGTACGTAAACATTTGCCTGGACATATGCATTCCTATTTTTGTACAAAGAACTGGTTAAAACGTATATCTAACACTGCAATATAACAATATAGTGTCAGCACGTTGGAGAAATTTATCGGGTGAGAGAGTCCGTAGTGATTTTCCGTCCCTTGTAATTCTTTCTAGATCTGCCTCTGAGGTACTAGTGTGACCACCTACGCTACTAATTGCTGCTCTTCACTCCGTTGCGGTACCATGGAGAGAATGGTCAGTTTGTCCCTACGGGATTAAATTAGTGATACTCGATCGTTTCCGATGACGGGTTGCGATTTGGAGGGGATTATTTTTCGCTTCACTGCATCGGCGTCAGCTATCCAGCGCCGGATTTGCTACGTAAATAGTGGAATTGTGTCCGAATTTTGTTAACTTTTTTAGTTTGGTTTCTTTTTTTTATCATCTGTGCGAGATGAGGTGTTGATTGAAAATTGTGGATTGGTGTTTATTGTGTTGGGAATGAATGATTTTCATCGTACTGCTCTTAACATTTGAAAGCACGAACGAGATCGCATTTTGTGTGTGATAGCGTTGTGTGAAATGTAAATTTCTTTATGGAGTTCTAATGCATTTTAGAGCTGATTGGATTCTAGCATTTCAATATTTTTTTGCAGTGGATTATTGCCTTTCCTTAATAAGTTTGTGAAAATAATTTGATTACAGCCTTTTTGTTAAAAATGTTTTTTGGTATTTTCTGTGTGCATCTCTGCCTTTTTAATCCTTAATTGATTTTTTTTCTTGAAGCAATGTTCCTCTCTTTTAGATAGAGTAATATCTGAAGTTTGAAATCAATATTGTCATCGATGTTAGTAATTTCAAGTAATTATGTGTTTGAGATTCAATACGAGTATCTTATGTAATTCTCAAAATATATGCAGAAATGTCTCTTAAAATAAAAGTTGTATTAAAAAATATATCTTTATGTAGGACATCAGTATACTAGAGAAGACGAGACAATGAAATAGAGCAAACAGAAATAAGTTGTGTTTATGTATTGTTAGTTTCATGTCTTTTGTAAAACACGATATCACTGAGTGTGTCTGCAAGGCGTGTCCCAATTCATAATCAATTGGCCCGAACGCGAAACCAGTTTATTCATTTTATGAATTGTCAACATCGGGAGGAGGGCACTCCTCACTAATGCAGTATCGCCCGGCTTCAAGATGCAGCGACATCGCGCGCTCTGCATTGCAGTAACCGACGCGCGTAAGAGCGTGGAGTAGTCGTTGCCGACAGGTGGCCGTCGCCGTGTATCACGAACAGCTTTGCTCCACATCCATTAAGCGCAGCACTGGCCACTCGGCTTCCGTGGGAGGGCGCTGTTGCGTGGAGTCTCTCTCACGCGGTCTCTCTCTCTCTCTCTCTCTCTCTCTCTCTCTCTCTCTCTCTCTCTCTCTCTCTCTCTCTCTCTATCTCTATCTCTATCTCTCCATCTCTATCTCTTTTTCCTCTCACTCTTGTCTGTCGCTCGCTGTCTCTCTTCCTCCCTCTATTAGCTTTTTCTCACTGTCTCCTTCCCTTCCCCTCTCTGTCTGCCTGTTTCTCTTCCTCTTTTAGTGGACTGGGTTTGTGCGCATTAGCTCCATTATATTCGAGGTGCGAATTCCCGAAACATAGCAACGAAAATATCCTGGTAGAATTTCACGGTTCCTGACCAATAGTTTCTGTTGTATGTGTCGATGAAACACTATTAATAGTAGGTAGGGGGAAATGAGTGTCGATTTAAAAAATAGAATAGAATAGTGAATAATTGGTTATAGCTAACAAATGGAAAGACATTGTGGAAACGATTAGCACAAAATAAAATAATATCTCTCCGCTTCGTTATTATTTTGTTATATTTCCAATTGCTTCTATTTATACGATTTCGACTTATAATGACATTGTCCTTTTGAAAACATTTCTAAACTATTGAATGTAAATAATTTATTTTTCTCTTCTTTTCAGGTGAGTGTCTCATTGGATATTCCTCATTGCTAACTGCAAGGATATGTTGATAATGTAAGTCACTTTGTGATAAGTTGATATCATTTTTTAATGTTTTGTTATTCATGATTTCACTTTGAAGCAAAATTGTTACATGCAGTCAACGTTGGCTGTCATCAAAATGAATTCTTGCGCTAATCTGGTTAATTTTTTTTTTAATTCTTATAATCCACAATTTCTCATTTTTCTTCCAAATCATATTTTTGGCAAGGGACTTTGCCGCTGTTTATGCCGCGATTGCACTGTAACTTTTCTTAGAAAAAAATATGGAGATCATAGAAAACATTCCCTATACACTCCTTGCGAATTCCCATATCTTCTTCTTTACTTGGGAGAGGGGAAAAAAAGAGCAATTGTTATCAACTCTTAAACGGAACGAATGCACACTACGAGTATATATAGGTGAAATACCGCAACACAACACAATCAAAGGAACATTACAATAATTACATATTACTTAACACAACTTTACAACATTAGTATATTAAACCTATCATGCTAAAGCTGATATAAAATAATAATAATTTTAAAAAAATAGTCTTAACGTATTCTAAAAACAATTACAATTTATTTAATCTAATTTAAACATTTTTGGCATTCTGAGGGAAAGTCTCCAGTACTGATGCAGGCAATTCGTTCTAATTTTGTATTGTAACGTTTCTCGTGGTGAATTAAAACCAACGAAATATTGTTTAAACAAAAACGTTTTATTCGGGAACAATTATACACTAAAATCTACTTGGTCTATTTACAGATATATTACACTTAATTATTTACACTGTTACACACGACTCCGTTCTCTTGATTTATTTACACAGTTCACTTCTTACACACTATTTATTTAAACAGTTCTCTTCTTCTACAGTATCAGTCAGTCCATGCACTGTCCACGGTCCACTGCACTTGACCCCAATTCCCTGCACAGACCACAATTCCCCTGCGCAGACCACAATTCCTTGCGCAGACCACACTTCACTGCGCACACCAGGGTCCACTGCACTGCTGTTTACCGCGATGCCCACTTCACAGCTCAGCTTCCACTGCAGACTTCAAACTGCTGACTGCTGTTTCTCCACTGCACCACTGCTTACCGCGATGCACCCTTCACAGCTCAGCTTCCACTGCAGACTTCAGACTGCTGACTGCTGTTCAACCACTGCACCACTCTTCACCGCAATGCACACTTCCCAGCACAGCTTCCACTTCGGACACACTGACGGACTGACGTCTTACTGCTCACTACTGACTTCTGCTAAACTTCTCCTGTTAACTAACTCGCGGCCGCCGGCAGAGGCGCATTTATACCTGCCTGGCGCTTGTCCCCAGGCGCCCGGCACATTCTCGGCATTTCTCCGCGGCTCGCGGATTGTCCGGAACCGTCTAGTTCGGGGGGAAGGGAAGGGGCGGCGGCAGATGACGCAATCCACGCGCAGCGACTTCGGCAGGTGATGCAATATTCGTTACAGTATTGTTCTGTTTACAAATGAGAATTTACCGACATCTGTTATCTGTTTATTTTGCCGAATTTTAGAACCATGATCCTTCCGCGCGACGTATGTGGGGTTTTATAATCTTGCCCGCATTTCCCCCCACGGACGATAACCTCGTATTGATTTGAATAACGCACAAATTCGCGTCCAATCCCTCGCCCCAAAATTTCATTAAAAATCTGAATGAGTGTGACTTGCACCATTGCGAAAGAATCGTATCTTTTTATTCAGGAACACAGTTTCGTACCACCTTCAAGAGCCGCCAAGAAAAGCCTGTTGGGGATTTCCTTGAAGGTTTATTCTGCTTGTTTATTTCACTAAGGCTCGCGTTTTATGCTTCATTGACGGTCCGGTGAGTGTAAAGTGTTGAACCCGGGTTTCAGAAGTTGTTTTTCTTGTCGTGCGGTATGTCTTTCTCATAAAGTAATTTGAACTTTTAAAAGCTTTCTTTGCCTATTTAACACTCTACAATGTGGTTTCAAACGTATATTCGTTCAATTGAATTTTGTTACCATTTATGAAAATAACACCACAAAGTATAGAAATTATGGGGCAGCTCGTTCTGAAATTATTTTTCAAAACACTGAATGCGATTACTTTAGTTTAATTTGTTGAGATGTCTAGCGTTTAGGGTTGTATTCTGCAATTTCAACTCCTTCGCCAAGTAAAGAGATGAAATGTATTGATTAAATGTTATTGATTTTATTGATAGATTGATTTTATTGAGAGATTGTATCAACCCGCATGCATACAGAATGATGCTTGGCCACGTTTTGGAACGTGAACATCGCTTCAAGGGCGTTCATTTTTCTGTTCTTGCACTGTTGACTCACCAACTCTCCGCTTAGTGTACCCTATGGTTGGCTACCTTCCAGCTGGCCCCGACTCATCCACTGCTTTATGATTGACCACCGCAGTTTCTTTTTCTTTTTTTTTTCTTTCTTTTTTTTCAACTTCCTCTTGTTTTACGTTCGCAGAATACGCCGTGAAAAGAAATAATTAGTGAGAAATGGGTATTTGAGTACCGAAAGTTCTCTTGCGAACAGCTGCTTCCAGTACAGATCGGATACCGGATAGTGAGGCGCACCGGAAACAAGGGTCGGTTGCGTGACGAACTGTGCATCCACATCGCACAAAACTGGCGCTAGTAAACGTACGACCGTTGACCAACGCATATATTAATGCGTAGTTCGCTTTTCACTTATCTGTATGCAAATTACTAGGTGTCTATTGCAATGCTTCGTGGTTCGCCTTCTGTTAAAACAGTTTTGGGTTTGAATATTTTACGGCTAGAATCCAAGTTAATAAATGTATTTCATTCTACTGAAGTCGAGTTTTTTTTATAAATATGCAAAGAAGAAGAAAAATAGTTTCGGTCCAGATAAATCAACAGAGCAGGAAAACGTTACTTCAATTTTGAAAAAGTTTTACGTTTCTTGAACATTTCGTAAATAATTCAGAATGTACTTTCCAGAAGTGTATTTTAAGATTAGCTCGCTTAGTTTACGTGAACTAAACTGGGATGTAACGAATAGTGTTAGTAAAATCGAAGACGTGTTAGCATTCTTCTCTAAACCGAAACGCTTAACCACAGCTTTGCCCCTCGCATAAGTGTGTGTTTTCCCGTGCCCGATCGGTAGGTTTTATGGGAGAATTTACTTGTTTTGCTAATCATAACTGTCGGCGCGTAAAATTTAACTCGCCGCTTTATTGGCCTTTCCTCTGCGGGGTCGGATCGGCAACGGGGTCCGCCGGGCTGTTTGCAGGACGTTTTCCGATTTTCAGTCGCCAAATTTCCGCGTTCGCGCGCCATGATTTGGCATCGTGCCGTAATAAAATATTTCTCGCTTCAGCTCACGATCCCCGATCTCCCCCACTCCCTACTTCCCACTGTAGCTGTCCCGTCTTGCGTTCCTTGACCTTGACGTGCAGGAGAAGCTTTCGCATCAAAAATTGACTTGGCCAAGTCGAAGATGAGGGGTGGGATAAGAAGGATGCAAATAATAAAAGAAAATTAATAATTTCAATTAATAAAATGAAATTAATAATTTCAATTAATAAAAGAAAATTAATAATTTCAATTAATAAAAGAAAACAAAGTGATAGGGATAACCTTTTATCAGTCACCACTTAGAAAATATCAGTAATGGTGTAAACAAGTGTGACATGAACACCATAATGATTGTTGTCTGGCTTGCTGTGAATATTTCTTTGTGTAGGGTAGTATTACTGTGTATGTAGTAGTATTACTTTGTGTGAGGAATAATGTTTAAAGAAGTACAATTAGCATTTTTGATTTTTTTTAATGCAAATCCAGGTCCAAATACGGACGAAGTGATCCGTGCATGTCCCCATTTACCACTTGCACCACACACATTATCTTCAGAAACAAGGGATTATGATGTAAGTTTCCTGGGTGCGTTAAAATTATGTTTTAACAATTGGGTTTTAACGTTTAGAAACTTTGATTTAATTTCATCTTCATGTTTGGGTAGATTTTTTGTTGATTAATGACAAGTGATTCCCATCAAGTAAATGATTCAAGTATCTACATTCAGATTTGATCAAATATTGACATTGCAAATCTAAATACTTTTTAATGTTGTCCAAATGATTTTCAGAAAGCCCAACTGCATTAGCAGTCTTACATTTTCTTCTTGCAATAAATTTGAATTGCAGTTGCTCGTAGCGCCGTATTATAATATGAGACCGTTGCTTTCTCGGTTCTTCATAAAGTAGAAATTACTTTTTATGCTGATAATTGTTTCGGAGTAATAAGCCTCATCGAGCTTCGCTGCAGAGGGCTGAAATGGGGCCTCATTGCCTTCTTTATCGGGGGACGGCAAGTGTCCTCTTTCGGGACCCTAGGCTTCGTGGATTCAGTGCTACGCACCTGATCACCTGGCTGCTATAGCAATGAACAAGTTCCGCTGTTTTAAAAGATTCAAAAGAATGGAAAAAACATCAGTACAAAACGCCTGAATAATCGTCGCCGAAACGAGCGTGTATTTTAACTTATTTTTGAAACTTGATGTGTGCCCGTATTGTTAGCTCGGAAATAGCTTTAACTCCATCGCCGCTTTCTCCCGTGACCAAATAATCAGCTTTTTACAACGTCCTCCGACAATGAAATGAGATCACACTCTCAAGAGGGCAAGGCCACAAACAGGAATCGGACGTGTGAATAAAATGGAAAGGATTAAAATAGTAATGGAAAGCTCGACGAGGAAAATGCAGCTATTAGTTTTGTGTGCATAATGTGTAGCGTTTTCTCATTCCAAAGAGTACAATGTTTACTGTCGAGGGATACGTTGTAATCGATTTTAGTGTTTGCGTGACGGAGAGGTACAATGGGAAGGCCGATTTGCATGGCATCGTGTAGGATGAAGGGTTACAAGATACGAAGTCAATAATGAGAATTCATTACTCAGAAGTAATGTATTCTATTTGAGACAGTACGTTACGTGTTCTGTGCACAATATACCGTTAATGAATGTGGAACCTCCCTTTGATTTGTTCGCGAAAAGTGTCTGCGTCGCAGTGGTTTGTTGGAAGCAATCCTTAGCGTTTACAAGCTAGAGGGGGTCGAGCTTTGTGTAACTAACTGCGTTAGTGACGGTATAATAACATTGAATAGCTTACGCGAATCCCACATATACGGGCAAGCTCCTTCATGTGTTGCCGGGTAATTTCCCAGAAATGGGAAACTAGCAAGTGCTTCATTCATTTGTAAGCCATTCGCCACCAGCTGAATGTAGAAAATTATGATACTTAATTCACAATACTTAGTATTTAAGCTTTAAAAAAAATAGCAGTAGGCATTACGTGCATTAGTCTACAATGGGTGGCAAATTCGGATTGATTTCTTTCATGCGATTAACGTGAATGAATTTAAAGATTATATATATATATATATATATATATATATATATATATAAACACTTTTTTTAGAAATATGAAGAGTTAGTTGAATTTGTAAATTATTTTCATAATGTTTTTCTGCATTGAATGTACAACGGCGATGTCAGGATTTGTATGTGTAGGGCAGGCTGGGTATATTTTCAGTATCAAGCCGAATTGATATTTTATTATAAAAAAACATATTCATTTGAGCTGAATAAAAAAAAATAGCTATTTTTAAACGCCGGTAATGTAAATATTGAATGGCTTTCGTAACAATAAAAAAACTATATTATTATGTGAATATGTGGCATCAGCTTTTGGGACGGCTGAAGCTCCATGAGTCTCTCCGTCCCACCCTGTGGTACGCCGCTGATAATGTATTGCTTTTTATGTCATTCAGAATCTGTGCCATTTTACGAAGCGATTCTTTAGAACTAGTATGAGTGCTGCATCAGGCTTGAATTACTGATTGTCTACCTCCTCCAGCAGCAGGACATAACTAGGCGCCCGGCCTGTACCGCACCAAACACCGAGTATCTTGGAGGGTGACGGCGGGGTCAGTGGTCCAGCAAGAGCGAGTGGATTGTAAGCTAATGCGAGGAAGCGGCGACAAGGCGGGGCGGGCGGGCGGGCGGGCGAAGAGGGTTCGGGGCGCGGGGCGCGGCAGACAGCCCGGGCTCGGTAAACGGCGCCCGGCGACAAATCCGGGCTCCCGAACACGGGCCGCGCATTAGCGGGCGCCTCCATAAATTGCGTATCGCCGCCGGGGGCGGTGACGTGGTAGGGGGCCGAGGGCGTCCGGGGAGGAGGCGGAGGCGTCGGGGGAGCAAGTGGCGTGGATGGATCCCCGTGCTGGGGTGCTTGTAGCTCTACGTGCATTCCGGAACAAGTGGAGGGTAAGTTGTAAATGATCCTCTTTCTTTAAGTACAATGTGGGTGATTCGTTAATAAAATATAGTACAATAGTTTAACGTTTTCGAAACATATCTATGGAAGTGTTTTAAATTACTATGATAATTGTAAATTGGTTTCACTTTATACTCTTTATTATTTATGCAAATTAAATAGTCCAGTTTAATGTTGTGAATATCCTTGAACGAAGTGTCTGACGAAAGTATCGCTTGGGAACGGTCCTGTGGTGTTTTCCTCCATCCTCATCTACCTCCCGCCAGGACAGTAAGCTGTTTACGATGTTTTGACGAGTGATTTTATTCGGCCTGAACGAGCAAGACGAAATTAGACTAGAATGTTTTTGTTCTGATGGGTGGTAGTACATTGCGGATATTGAAAGTCTTCCTAGTTTATCTAGGAATGATTTGCACCCCTTGTGAACATTACTGAGTATATATATATATATATATATATATATATATATATATATATATATATATATATATACATACACTCAGTAATGTTCACGCGTGTGTGTGTGTTTAACTGACGTAATAACCACAGTGTCGATGCCCGAGGAATGTACCGACATGCTGCCTGATAATGAACAGTTGGGTCGATGTAAAGTGTAAATAAACGACTAAACGACTCTTATAAACCTGCCATTTCAATGTACATAACGTTCTGGATCCAGCTGCTAATTTATCGGCTCACCCAAAATGTCACGTCGGCGAGTCGTCTGCCTCAATATTTCTGCGTTACATGTTAAATGCATCCCATTCGTCCCATGCGTTGTGATGCTGTTTGTTTACTATGCATGCAATAGTGTATTATTATGTGTGTGTATTCGTTGATCAGTCACTCTCCGTTTCTCTCGGGGTGCAATATTTGAAAATAAGCCCCACGGTTTTATCTGGAGCGAACTTAACAGTTGGAGCGGTATTAATCCAAATTGCATTTTGCCGGGGCGTCCTGTTTTCCGCCGAATTATCGGCGAAAAGTTTCAATGTAACTGAGGATTTCGATCAGTGGCAGTTTGAATGTCATTTACTGTGCTGTTTGATTTCATTAACGTCATAAATACTTCAAATAACCAAACGAGTTGTATGTGGCATCGTGAGTTGCTCAAGGAAATGTACGTGTGGGAAATATTTTTATTTCAATTATAGGTAATGGACGTTATTTGTTTTGTCCGGAGGGAAAATACATTAATAACTCAGTGATCGTATTATTAATTCATCATCATTTGCGAGGACTTTTTTTAAAAATTCGATTCAAGATAATATTTAAATGTAATTTAAAATGCACAACTAAAAGAAATAATAAGCGCATATTATGTATAAAAAGCTAATAAGTAACACGTTTAAATGATTTACAACTTATAATTTGATGCAGAGATCAACAGTTGCAAAGATGATATTGGGAAATATTATTATGAAAAGTAATGTTTTCGAAATGTACTAAAAATGTTATTATTTGAAATATTGTAAACCTTGCAGATAGTTTGGGTGTTTTTTTTGTTTGTTTTTTTGTTTTTGTTTTTTTACTAAAACTAATTAAAATGTACGAATTATAGGTTTTGCGCGCAAATGAATATCGTGTTCCCACCAATGGCATCAACTAGCAAACATTCTTATATAATTGTTTTATTGACGTGGAAAGTTGGCTTATTGAACGAGAGAAGAGAAAAAGGCCCGCATTGCGTTTTAATTTGGTGCGTGCACAGTTGGTAGTGCTTTTTTGTGCCGCAGGTGCAGTGTCGAAATTTGTGTGTCCTTTCCACGTGGTTGGTCTCGTTTCCCGTTACGTGTCGACATCTTTAATGTTTTTGCTGCGGGGGATAATTGCGTTTTTTTTTAGTACACACTATTCTCGTGCACTTTTCAAGGAAATTGTATCGCTGTATTTTATTCGTATAGTTGTTTTTTCGAATAAACGGAAGGATCGAAAAACGTAATGGTCTAACTATTCCTTGCGTTCTCTCATTACATGTTTCGCCTTCTCTAGTATTACTTCGCTTCCTGATTGAATGATCGAAATTATTGTCTGAAAATAGAACTATATCTATTTTTACTGTTACAGAATCTATAATTTTATACACGACCGATATATTGGTAATGTTCTCAAATGAACGAAAAACGTGAGAAGTCAGGAGGGCCCTTTAATATGTTGTGATTTTTGGCTGTCAGTTCAGTATTCACCTTCATCATGCATGGCTTTGCTTTTAATATATCTATCGGATAATTAATTGTAATTTTCTCGTATGGTTTTCGATATGATTTGCCTTAATTCTTGCACTATTTTTAGGGGTATTACCACAACAAATAACATCAATCATCAAAACTATTCTTAACCTTAATCTGCACTGAATGTACGAACACGTGCGAGGCATTATGAGCTGGCGCTTCAACTCATCTGGCTGGTGGAAGAATACATTTCTCAGGGAGATGCGGTCGTCGGTGACGCTCAACTGTTTTAGACCCCGTCAAAATAATAATTCCCTGGCTTCAAGTGAGAATGCCAAGCGTTGCTCGTACGGGCGAGGAGGAACGTCGTTGGTTGTTCCGCGGAGGAGGGGCGTTAGCGAGGTTTGTTTACTCCTTGCCCTGCCCCCATTCGCATCTTCCTTCTCTCTCGCCCCCCTCTCGTCGTGGATCTGCCCCGCCGGACCTCGTGCTGTGGTGGCGCTCTGCATCAACATGCTGCAGTGGTGTGTGTGTGTGTGTGTGTGTTTGTGTGTGCGCGTGTGGGTGTGATAGATTCCGCGACTATGCACGAACGTTGAAGCTTTGGTTCCGAAGCTTTCGCCTCCTACGAGGATTATGGGCTTGGTCATCCTGTAAAGTTTCTATAGAACACGCTTGCTTGCCAATGGGATTTAGCGCTTCGTGGTTCAAAATTTAACGATGATCGTTGCCTTTGTTCAAACGTTGCATAGGAACCCTAAAGGCATTGCAGTTTTTTCCAAATCGAAATACATTTTGTTAACATATGGAAGTATGTGGGGAGTATTGATAACAAATTTTGAACTATGCCCTGCAGTGCGCGGAATGCTTTTTAAATGGTCCACAATATCTCAAAATCTTTTAATTACAAATGTGTGAAATTTGATAAAAATATATTTGTGTTAATAAATATTTGTACCAATACAATTAATTAACATAAAAAATGTACAGTAAGCTACACGGTATATAATTTCTGGTAATTAATCATTTTTAACAAATCACTAAAATATTTCAAAACCAGTTATAGTTTCATTAGTTTTTGTAAACATATTACAATATTTAGATGCAAGTATGAAATTTAGCTATATTGAAAAATTAAGCAAAAATTTCTTCCATGGTCAACTTCATCGTGTCGCAGTATCTACTCGTTTCCTTCGTTGGAATGTTGATTCGAATGAAACTGAGCTAGTCATTTGCTCGTGTTCATCCTTTCAATGCAAATCCGTGATAATTAATTAGCATAGGACTAAACAAAATTGAAACGCTGCTTGGGTTGTGTGGAGTTTTTTTTTCTCGTCAGGGTCGGCAACTGGTTTTCCTTCCACAAGCGCGTAGAGCAGTTAGTTCTTTTGTGCGCCAAAGGAGCGCTAGTGCGTGCACGCGCCAGCGCGCTGAAAAAGCCCGTCGGAAAGAGCGCGACTCGGCGCCAAAGCAAGGCGCTCGCCCCACTTGCCCGAGCGGAAGTTCTCATTTCCTCGTTTCCGGCGGTTTCACGCGCCCTCCCGCCCTGCGCGCCCCGCCCCGCACCGGCCCTCCCCGCCTCGCTCCGGCCCTCCCCGCCCCGCTCCGGCTCTCCCCGCCCCGCTCCGGCTCTCCCCGCCCCGCACCGGCCCTCCCCACCCCGCTCCGGCTCTGCCCGCCCCGCTCCGGCCCTCCCCGCCCCGCTCCGGCTCTCCCCGCCCCGCTCCGGCCCTCCCCGCCCCGCACCGGCCCTCCCTCGCTCCGCCCTACCCTTGCTTTCTTCCGCCATCTCCGCTCCTGCCCTTCCCGCCACGCTTCACCGTCCCGCACCTGCCCTGCACCAGCCCTCGCCTGCCCTGCCTCTCCGCTTTTCCACTCCGTCTCCGTTCCTGCCCTTCCTGCCTTCTCCCGCCATCCCCGCTCCTGCCCTTCCTGCCCCGCTCCACCTCCTCACTCCGGTCCTCCCCACTCCCCTCCGACCCTCCCATGCCAACCCTCCCTGCTTCGCCGTCTCAGTTCCGTCATCCCCGCTCCGCCATCCCCTCTCCGCACCGCCGTCCGCGCTCCAGCCACCCCCGCCCCGCTTCGGCTCACCCGCTTCGCCATCGTGCCCTTCTGCGGCACTTCCCGCCCCCACACAGGCCTTCCCGCCTCGCACTTGCCCTCCCTGCTCCACATCGGTGCTCCCCGCCCCGCGCTAGTTCTCCCCGCACCGTTCCGGCCAACCCCGCTGTGACCATTTCCCTCCGCCGTCCCCGTTCCGCATCTCCCCGCCCCTCTCTCGCTCTGCCCACCCCGCGCAGCCCCTCCCCGCTCCCCTGCCCCCCTCCACTGCCCCTCCCCGCTCTCCCGGTCCTCCCTGCTCCCCCGCCCTCCGCGCTTCCCCGCCACGCCCCCATCGCCACGAAATCTTCACCCACCCGTCTACAACTACTCGACTGTATAACATTGCGTAGGCTTCAGATGTGCTTGTTTATGCGATATTTGCCCTCTCGTTTATACTGGAAATTTACAACTTAAATTTTAAATGCAGAATGAATATATGTATGGGTAACAATTTGTTGATTTATTCCCCCTAAATAGATGTTCCGATAAGTCGTTTTTATGGAAAAGTATTTGGTGTCTGAGTACGCTTTTTTTTCTCATGATTTTCATTTAAATATGTTTTCTCTCTTGTTTATGCAGACGTGGTTATCACCTAAAATTTCAGTTTTAGGCTAAACGTGTATATCTACATAAACTCCCTGCATTACGGTATTCCTTTATGGACAATGCTAGGTGTCACATGGCGTGTGTATTTTAGAGGAACTGGCGGTATACAGGATTTAAGTTAGTTCAGAGTGGTTTCGTGAAGTGGACTTGTGTAAATAATATATAATGTACCAAATCGAAACGCCTTTTAATTCATTGACGGGCTGTCAATCTCGTTACATAGACATGCACATGTCTCTCTAAATTTTATCATCGATCCCTGCCCGGCGTAACCCATCAGTTTTCTGCCGTGTTCCGTTTCGTTCGGGTTCAATTTCGAGCATTAGTAATTGCATATCCGTTTGCGACGAGCCCTACCTAAATTTTTTGTCTGAGCACTTTCCGGCAACCTTCAATTTTTTCCTGCCTATTATCTCTAAAATTTCTTCTGTACTCTAATCGCTCCTTCATGCCAACTCCCACTTTATTGAATTTATTCACTCGCCTCTTCATTGCTTCAATTTTTTTCCCTTACACGTTTTCTTATCGCTTGACAATTTTTTCGTGCCATTTTACGCCATCCGTCTCGCTCTCCGCCGCCCCGCGTCTCTTCGTGGGCTTACGTCAGTCGCGTTGGCCCGGCTGGCGATTCTTCTCAGTCGCGCGTGCCTGTGAACGGTGCTTCTGTGGTGCTAATTAAATTTACGGTAATGGCATTACCCAAGGAGTTGGCGCGGCGCGCTCCCCAATCTGCCTCTCCGCCCAGCGAGGTGTAATGCGCTCTATTAATGCTTTATTAAGTTTGAACGTGTGATGCCAGAGGTCGGGGGCTCGTGCGAACTAATGCATTCTGGAACAGTTTGGAAATGTGGCGCGCGGAGGGCGACGGGAAGTTTTAGCTTTCAACAAACCGCTGTAATTGAGAAATAAGTTGGCTGATCCGCAGTGTCTCGGCTGTCAAATGAACAAAGTGACGCTTTGTTGTCTTGTTTGGAGTGTTGAATTGAATGCGCGTGAAAATCGCGGATTTGTTTTACCTCGTTTTGTGAAACATGGACATTCGTTTAAGTCGTAAAATGTTAATGTATTGGTCGTAATATCTTTCATTATTCACTTCTGCTGTATTTTACACTTGATGTAGAAGGTGGGTGATTAAATTCCTAGAATGCTGCTATTGAATTGTGATCTAATGGTCTATTGTTTCTCGTAGTTTATTAGAAAAATGTGTACATTTTTTGTTATCCTTTACTGAAATTACGGTTCGTAGCATACATACGATTGTTCTTAAGTGAACTAAACAATCCGAAAAGAGACTACCTACTCAGCATTACAGAACTTGAAAAGAAACGTAACGATGCCGTGAGGTCAAACACAAAGACACAGCTACCCAAGAAAGTATGTTTTATTCACCGGCGATTAAAAGAAGGAAAAAAAAATACGAGTAACAGCAATTACGGTAATTGAAGTATTAATACTTTTACAGCGCCCGAAGACCCGAAATTACAACAGTTTATCGCGGTTTCGTCCGGCGTAACGAGCGAGATTATTTTACATACAAACACTGGAGGGCCGCGCGGCGCGTCGTCGGACGCTGTAATTGCGGGGTGTGGGAGCCAATTACGCAGCCACTCGAAGCGCCGAGGCCTCCGGCGCCATCATAAAGCACGCGCGCAACCACGCGGACCCCGCGAGGGGGCGCGAGGGCGCGCGGCGGCGCTGCGGCGTCCGGCTTCGAAGGGGGGTCCTTGCGGGTGGATGACCACTATTGAATTGAATTGATGCCTTATTTGACGTGGCGAGATTCAGGCCATGGGGCCTGCTCTTCCGTCTGACAACGCAAATTTCGCTACGCTCCTTTCACCAACTAGCAGAGAAAGGAGGTATTTCTTGGGCGAGAAACAGGCGATTTGAATTTTGCTCAGTGGCGTCATTTAGGCTTGAGGATCTTTTACATGCAAGTAAATCTACTAACACGGGACAGTCTGCTTTACTTTCTCTACGAAGGAAGGCGTACGAAGGACTTTTTATTCACCCAGAAAAAACCAGGGCTTCGATCGGGTTTGAACCCGTCAACTTGGGTGCAACAGTCCGATACCGCCAACCGTAACACCATCGCTCACTGGCGCTCACACGCGTTACACTATTCGCTCACTGGCGGGTGGTGATAACAGTGGTTCAGTAGGAGCGACGTATAAAACGTTTTTGAATATATAATAAGTCTTAATTTTTTTGCACGAGTAGGCCAACTCAGACCACGCGTGCATCCTGCTTCAGCAGGTGCAACTACCATTATTTTGTGTGTGTGTGGGGGGGGTTATCAATATTTTTGCTGATTCCCTATTTTTATCCCCCAAGAATGTTAGCCCTGGGGTATGGGCGATGAGATGATGATGATAGTGATGAAAGAACGGCCCTCACATGTAGACATACTCAAGTACACCCATGCCCGCTTCCGGTCCGAGACCGCTACGGCTCTACTGCCCTAAGGATCCCGGCCATCTTGACCGGCTAAGAGTCTTATATATAGAATAAAATGCTGTATACACGAATCGTTTCAATAGTAAAAAAAATTAAAATAATAAACACACACACTCACTTGTCATCTTCTTCGTGATATTTCCAATAGCTGAAGGTGTCGGGATAACCGACAGAGTACATCCAAAATAAGGATCATAGAATTTGTCCTAAACAAACGTTTTGATACACAACCTGTACATCAGTGTTCGTAGAACTACAGTACATTCGTAGAACTTTAGTATGTGAATATAATACAGCAGAGAGTGTTTACATTAACAGAAATTACTGTATTTACGAAAAATTTGTTTTTCCTCTGTTTTTTTAACAAATATAAAAATTAATAACCATTCTGCCGGACAAGATGGCTGAAATCGTTAGGGCAGAAGTGCCGTAGAGGTCTCGGACCAGAAGGGTCACGCCTCGGGCATGGGTGTATTTGTGTATGTCTATATGTGTGTGCCGAACTATCATCCCTCACTATCATCATCTCATCGTCCATACCCCCAGGGCTAACAACCCTTGGGAGGAAAAATCGGGATTCAGGTAAAAGGCTCATCCCCCCTAGGTAATAGCACTTTGCACCTGCTGAAGCAGCATGCACGCGTGGTCTGAGTACGCGAAAAAAATCACTTATTCCTCGACACCCTTAATTCCTTTACCTTGGCTATCAGAAGCTCGGATTATCTCAGAAACTTACATGTAGACTTCGAATTCCATTGCCACCTCTATCTCATAGAATCATCGCTCAAATGAATTAAAAATTTTCGAAAAATTAACCGCTGCTGTTAGTCTTCAGAAACCATTTACGACCTAAAACACATGATACTATTTCTGAACTTTGGATAGCAATTTCTTTTGTCTAATTGAAATACCGGAAAAATCGGTACTTGTACAAAACAGCAGAAAGTGTTCATTTAATGTCAATCTGATCGTGAATGTTACGGTTGGTGGTTCTTAGGCCACTTATGCCAGTGATTTTAATCTCACAGTACTATATATGGTTAAACAAGAATATTTAGTGATTGCGTAGGCTTCCGCGTCCAGAGTTTATGTTGGCTGGGCTATCCGGAACGAGCCAACAACAAGAATATTTAGTATAAATGGGTTTCTAGATTACATTTTGAAATCATTTCAGAATTATTTATACAAGCTCTTTCTGGACGTCACAGTGATATTATAGTGTCGTAACTTGCTAAACAAAATTCCTTTTCCTACTTTCTGAAAAAGGATATCTCTCGTTCATATTCCACATTTGTTGTGCACGCACGCACACACACGCGCGCACACACACACACACACACACACACACACACACACACACACACACCGGATTGATGTGCATTTCAATTGCCTTTGGAAGAGCCTTCAAAATATTGCATGTTGGCCAGATGACGGGAATCTTGCCCATTTATCTTCCATAACGGCCGCGTTCAGATTGACCTCCGCGTATCGGAGAGCGGCAGAAAGCGGGAAAGTTCATTTGTTTCGGCGTTACGTAATCGTTAAACCACATCTGGGCACCTGCGCGCTGACCAAACAATGCTTCGTTCGGCCGCCTACAGCAGAGAGCAATCGCGCGGGGATTGACATGCGTTCGTTGGATCAGGAATGCAAGAGGGAGAACGCTGCATGCTGTAAAAGTAGATTTTTCTGTGCTTTATTGTTACGACTAGTGCCCTCAGTTCATACTGCGCTAGCAAGTGTGATTATTTCATGATGTAGTTTATGTCTCTGATGAAAATTGCGTTCCTCCAAACGACTGGTTTTAGTTTTGTTTGGGAGGAGTGTTAGGTAATTTGTTTTAGTATGTTACGACCTAGCTGCTCTGATGCCATTTTTCGACCAGTATTATAGTCTACCCGGTTTTTACATTCTCGTATACATGTGTATATGCAGAGAAACCGTAAAATATGCTTCTTTCTGAATAAATAAGAAAATAAAAGTACACACGCCCTAAACCATGTAATATTGGCATTTAGTGTTATCTGTTTCTCGCCCAGTAGTTCTTTCTTTATTCGAGTTAAGTTATTATTTCTTTTTCTATCATAAAATGTGTTATTTCGCTTTACTCTTTACTCTAAGGTAGAGATAGTGTAAATGAATGTTCTAGTAATTCCATGGCAATATCATTCGGAAATGAATTGGAATGAACTTGTTGATATTAAATGCCATTGAAGCAACTGTTTGGATCGTGTCCGCTCGCTGTCGATATGCTGGTCACGTGAAATAAAAGAAGACAAAATGCATCGAATTCGCAGAAATAAAGCGAAAGAAAGAAGGAAATAAGAAGAAGAAAAAACGAAGAAAAAAAACAAAAAAAAAAACGAATCGAACCAAACAGACGGAATGAGCTTTTTCTCCTAAGCGCGTGTTCGTGCATTGGCGCCAGAGAGACAGAATCGGAAGAAATACTTTCCGAATAAATGGTTCAGCCAAAGGCGAAATATAAGGAAACAGTTACACCTTTTATCACATTTCTGTATTATTTCTTTTTGAAAGTCCTTACAAGATATTTCCCTTTTTAGACGGTTTTTACGACTTACCTTTTTGGAGCGTGCCATGGTCTCTGCTTTCTCTTCAGATTGTTGCAACGAAATTGCTGTACGGTTTTAATAATTTAAAAGAAAGAAAAGAGATCCTCTTCGTTTACAACATTTCTTAAATGGGAATGGAAAACACAGGAGAATTTAAAAGAGTTTAACTTTCCTTTAATTCCATCCTAAAAATCGTCCGGGAGCATTATTCTAGATTAAATTTTTCTTTCGTCCATTAACTTCGCTTTCATTAATTACAGTGTCTCAAGAAACGGAGCGCAATCGATGTGACTACCCCGGGCACTTTGCAGGAGCGCCAGGCGCGCGTTTTCATAATTTCGGTCGTATGATACCGGCTCGGCGCACAGCAGCGCAGGGCAGGGCAGCGCAGGCAGCTTTCTAAACGGCGTGGCGACGCGGGGCTGCGCAGCCGGTCGGCCCCAGTTATTAATTCCAGCGGTGGCGAGGGACGCCCCGGCGGGGGCGGTGGGGGGCGGGGCGGTCGCCCGGAGAGCGTGCGCGAGGGTGCTCGTGGCGGTTACGTGCAATCACACGGATAAGAAAGACGTGCTTATTGATCGCGCGCCCCGTCCCGCCCCGCCCGCCGCCGGCCCGCCCGCCGCCGGCCCGCCCGCCGCCGGCCCGCCCGCCGCCGGCCCGCCCGCCGCCGCCCCGCCCGCTGCCGCCCCGCCCGCCGCCGCCTCGCCCGCCGCCGCCCCGCCCGCCGCCGCCCCGCCCGCCGCACCGCTCCGCCCGACTGCTTACGCTCAGCGCGCCTCGCAACGCAGCGTGCCATCGCCCGCCCCGCCCCGCCCACCGCCGCCCACCGCCGCCCTTCCGCAGTCCCCGCCCACGCCCACCCACTGCCCAACGCCCACGGCTACTGCCGACCTTTGGCAATTTACCCGCCTTGGCCACTCGCCCTCCGTCACAACCCTCCTTCTTCTATCGCGCTACCTCCCTGAACCACCCACATGCCTCTAATCGCCCGCCCGTCAGCATCTTTATGCCCTGCTAGGTCACGCATGATGCCGCTCTCCAGCTTGTCTATTTGTTTAATTTGCGTCCGTAACCCCGCCTTCCTTCTCACTCACCCACTTTCCCACTCTCCTCGTTGACCGAACAGCCGTAGGCCTCATTCGTTACAACACTTGTATTTTCTCTGGCTACCGTCCGTCTGCCCACCCTTTTGTTTAACCACAATCTGAATTATTTACCGGGTCCTCATTGCTCGCCGACACGCCACCTGCCCCCATTTGCTTCAATCTACAGACCGTCTTCCTTACGGCCCATTCTCATCTCATTCTGCCTCCCCGCTCTCAACCGCCGTCTCCCCCACCCTCGCTCTGCCTCATCATTCACTCAATTTATATTAGGTACCATATGAACCTTTTGAACTCATTTTGGCTTCTCCACACCGTCATACATTCATTGTAAACTGCCATGCAAACCTCCCTTTCTTCTATTTGCTTCCTAATTACAGTTTTTTTATTGCATTTCCCGGCGTCTATCCTTTTAGTGTATGGTTTCTTTAATTTATTTTCTCGTTCGTCACCCGCACCATTCTCCCATCGCTCTTCCGATTCCTCGTCCGAACGCCGCGCCGCGCCTCGCCGCGTCGCGTCCTTGCCTTCAGCGCAGGCGGGGAGCCGTCTCCACCAGCTGGCGCCCCCCGGATGCCACGGGACGTGTCGCAGGCGCCGCCGCCGCCGCCGCCGCCGTTGCCTCGGTGGTGGAGGGGCGGGGGCGGGGGCAAAGTGGAGGGGCGCGCCACGGAGTGCACAGTGCGCCAGAGAGACAGAGAGTGAGATGCACCGCTGTGTAGAAGGAGACGGCGCCAGATATACACCGCTTCATCCCGGTGCTTGTGTCAGTGTGTGAAGAGAGGAAGAGAATGTAGCGGTGTCGAGATGGTAGAGAGAGAGGGGGGAGATTCAGTGGATGTCCTTGTATTAGTAACGCGAACGTTTGTGGACGTCCTCGAGAGAGAGAGAGAGAGAGAGAGAGAGAGAGAGAGAGAGAGAGAGAGAGAGAGAGAGAGAGAGTCGGAGAGAGAGAGAGAGAGAGAGAGAGACGGGAAGAAGAGAAAGAGAGAGATGAAACGAACGCAAATACTGTTCTCATCAAGAGAGACGGGGAAGTAGCGCGATGGATGAATATATTCTCGTGTGTAGGAGTGAAACAGCCGCACGTGGCCACCCATCAGACGCATAACGCCGAGGGAGAGGAACGTGTTCACACACACACACACACACACATACACACACATGTATACAAGCACACGCGCACCCACCCACACACACACACACACACACATGTATACAAGCTCACGCGCGCGTGCGCGCACACACACACACACACACACACACACACACTAACATACACACGAGCAAGGGGCGCTGCCGGCGAGCGGGTGCGGGCTGGCAGGGAGAGCGCCGACTCCCCGCACGCGACGGAGAGCTTGACCCGCCATTACTCGTTACCGCCGTCGCCGTAGCTGCCGTAAGCGCCGCGCTTTGATCTCGACGTAAAGCCCCGTCCAAATCCACTTGCATCCTAGCGGCTGCTAGCCCAGGTCTATTTGGATCGGCGCCGACGCCGCTGCGCCGCACCGCGCCGTGGAAAAGAAATGCTGGAAATTGAAACGGCGGCGTCGGAGGCGTGGGGGTGCGGGGGGGGAGGGAGGGTGAAGGGGAAGGGCGCTCGGAGGGAGGTTAGGAATCCGTTTCCATGGTGATGCAGCGACCGCCGAGAAATAAAGCCGCGCTGGAAGAGGGGGAGAATGGGCAGACGGAAAGGGGTTAAACAGGCTCCTGAATAACATTTCCACGAACCAATGTGAATTGCAATGACAATTTTAAATTATATATAATTGGTTACGTGTTACTTAATGTGTATTATTATGTTTTATACTGTATATTATTACTTAAACTATTGCATTCCTATCCAGGGCAAAAGCCTTCCATACTCTCCTAGAGTAGTTCACTGAAAACAACTTACCAAGTGGGCAAAATTCTTGTAAAACTTGGTCTGGTATTTTTATATTGTAATAAATTTCGTAAAGTATACGTTGTCGTCTAAATATTATTATTATAATTATTATTATTATTATTATTATTATTATTATTATTATTATTATTATTTAACCTCGGATACGATCCAAATCAATATTTGTAAGAATCACCTTCTTATGATTGTTTGTAATAACTATTTTAACATGTGTGGCGTTTCGGAGATTTTTGTCTCCTTCAGACAGAAACTTCATAACATCCAACCTTAACACAGAAAGATGAATATTGATTTCGTGATCTACATCTTCAACTGATCTCTTTTTAATACTTTCTCCGTACATCCCTATCGTTTTCTTAGGGGTTAGACCTACACAAGGGTGAGTGGCAAGAGGAACTGGGTCCCTCTTGAGGCGTGTCTGGAGCATAACTTACCTTCTTTAATATGTCTCTTATACTTAAGGATTGAGGAAATTAAGGTGAACACTTGTATTTCGTGCAGAAATCGCTCAGTTTTCTATACGAATGTTTTCTCGCGTTTTTTAAACTTATTTTTTAAACATTTTTTAAAATTAATACTATTTTGAATAAGAGACAACTATTTTTGAAAGTTTCATTTTTATTGCCAAACTATTTAAAATACTATTTTTAAAATGTTTTCACTTTAAAGACAATTAAGTTTGTGAACACTACTTTTTAATCCTTTGAAATGTTTGATCTTTGCAAATTCGTATAAATTGAAAATACATAAATATCTTATATTGTTCTCCTCATGGATCCACATCTTCTGAGGAGAACTTTTGGACGTACATTTGATCAATATTACATTTTTAAAATTGTAATTTTATGTCGTTCACTGAAAGAAAATCCGGAGACACGCACTTGTTTCTATCTTGGTGTAGTGGAGTTCGAATCTCCTTCCGCCATTCCTTGTGGAATATGTGGTTTTGAAAAGGCTTTGATTAAATGAAATATACCGATGGTTTGAAGACCATTTTTTCTTACTGAGTTCGGTTCAAAGTGAAAAAGAAATTCAATAAATAGCAACTCCTAGTTTTCCAAATTTTGAAGCATATTGTAGTATGATTGCTTGCGAATCTAAAACCGAAGATTCCAGATTTAAAATGAATGTAGGTCGCGTCTCCCCCTGCAATAAAATTAATGAATGTTTTCAGATTTAATTAAAATAGTCTTCGGAATTTGGGATGGGTTTTATTGAGTAATTTATCTTAATTAAAAACGGAAAATACTTTTGATATATTGCGGTAAATTGAAACACATTTTCGATAGCAGTATACTGATATCGAATGTCTTTAATTGAATTCATGTATTGAAAGAAAAGTGCAGGCATTTAATAAAACAAAAATATGTAATGTTGTCATTCATCCTTTCATGCTAAACAACAGCCTCGTTGCATCATTGTGCACCTCCAATACGAGATCAAACTCGGTCGACTCGTCAAAAAATATCTCGCCCCCTCAAATCCTCCATTCAAGAATCATCGTCACACGACGTCCCCTAGCGCCCCGAGGGGTCCGTCCGACCCGCGTGCGTTAGCGTCAAGTGGAAGGTGCGTACGTGCGGGGCGTGCAGGAAGGGTGGGGGCGGGCGCGGGGCGAATGCTGATCCGGTTAGCGACCCTCCTCCGCCCCCGTCCCCACCTCCTCTTCTCTCAGCGCCACTGCCGCCGCGAGAGGCGATGGGAGGGGCAGCTCTTGGCAAGCGGCCGCCGCCGCCGCCGCCGCCGCCGCCGCCGCCGCCGCCGCCGCCGCCGCCACCACCACCACCGCCGCCGCCGCCACCACCGTCGCCACCACCGTCGCCACCTCCGCCACCGCTGCCGCCCCGCCGCCGCCGCCGCCGCCGCCACTACCACTACCACTACCACTACCGCCACCGCCACCGCCACCACCACCACCGCCACCGCCGCCACCACCACCGCCGCCGCTGCGCTGAGCAGCCCGTGAATCAGCTTCGGCCGCGGGGCAAGTGGGGGCGGCGAGAGCGCGCGCGAGAGAGAGAGACGGAGCGATCGAAAGCGGCGACGGCGGCGGCGGCGGCGGCGGCGGCGGCGGCGGTAGCGGCGGTGGAGCAAAGAAGGCTCGCCGGAAAGGACGACGTTATTGAGGTGCGAAAATTAAGCGCTCCGAAACGCGTTAAATGTTGGGAGAATATTAAAAAAGTAATATTTCAAGAACTGGATTGTGGATGGCTGGTTAAACGCGAAAAGAGGAAAAAGAGGAAAGAAGTTGCGTGCCTTAGTGCAGGAAGCAAATGCTTGGGATTGCGCTTCGTCCGTACACTTTTCATAACTCGTGGTGGGTAAGTAGTTTGTTCCTGCATGGGCACAATTATTATCTAGGTGTCGTACGATTTTTAAATGTTCAAATCAAGATATCAAAAACTAGGAATTCAAAGAAACTTCCCCAGTCGGTCCTTAGGTTTTGTTTTTGGTGTCTTGCGCAAGCGACAATGATTTTCGTTTCACTTCTTGATTTATCTCTCCTTGAAATTTTGAATGTCCGCTTGGAGGAAATTGGCAATTCCTGTTTAATATAACTTATGAATCGGTTCCTCTTGCTGTACATGACGGAACATGACGTAACATTTTGGTGAAAATAGCACTACAATATTTTCGATGTATTTGAAGATTTGAGAGAACGTCAAAGGGTTTGCCTCCGTAAAGTACTTTTTTTATTTTCATTGCACGTTTAGAAAAATATTTTTTTAATTGAATTTGAAATTGATACTGTTTCTACGAAGGACGCGCCGAACTATTTCCTAATTAAATTCTTTGATTTTCTTGATAGCCCTTTTCTTTGATTCGTTATAATTGTTAGAGCCGTTGGCAAAATGCCACTTCCAAATGATTCACCGGATGCACATTCCTCCTCTGTCGCGCAGGTGGAGGAGAATATTGGGAAGATAGTGGACAACCAGAGTTGCGAGAAAATAAGGGCACTAGATAACAAAATAAAAACTACTCTTAAAAAAGTAATTGAATATCCACTCCGCTGTATATTGTTTATCGTAACATTAATTTGTTCATTTATTTTAGAAATATATTTTTACCAATACAAAATTACAAAAGAATTGCTGAATTATGTGAAACTTCCAATCTTTACGTGACAACCACATGACAAGTTATTCATCTTTTCCAGATACCTTGAGTTATTCGGTTTCACCTCAAAGCGCGAGTTGCTGAAATTAATACTATACCTTAGTGTCAGCTCCTTTTAATATGAGGGGGGTCGAGGTAAAACAATAGCAGCCAAATCTTTACCGCGGTGATGAGATTTCGGGCCATTGGAAACATGAGTAGCATCGGAGATGAGAACGACAGTAGCGCTTCTCGGCGACAGAGTTGATGCTCACGGAGGGCTTGAGGTTGCGAACGTGATGGAAACAAGGGTGAAGGATTGTCCAAAATACTCTCTAAACCAAGAAACTGAAACAAATCGTTCAATGAGATTGCTTATAACTTTTCTCAAGACATTGACCCTTAACCGGATTGATCTGTTCATTCCTGATTAATTCTGCGGTAATTTAGGGACACACTAGGGGGAAGTGGCCCATAATTATTTTAATTGTACTGATGGAAAATTCCACAACAAAACATTAAAGATTTATCAGATACAAAAAGTGTTGATCATTTACTTTTATTTGAATTCTCTACGGCATGTTTGAATTGCGATTTGAAAACACCATGCGGATGGCGTTGCATGATTGGCGTTTTTTCGTGTTTTCCAATTCCCCTTCTGAATTTCCACCTCGGGCAGCGGGTGCAGTGTCGTGGGCCGATGATATCAGAGCCCTCAACTCCCTGCTGCGGACGCCGGGGTAGCGGATCGCTGCCTCGGGAGCAGGGTGGATGAGGCGGGATTTCGTATGAATGATTCCGCGCTCTATATATAACCTCACCCGCCGGCCTCGTCGCTGCCGCCGAACATTTTAGCTCGAGAGAAATATACGCCGAGTGACAAGGTGGCGAGTAGCAGTCGGATGGGGGGTTGTTGCACGAACGAGCGCGCCAGCTCGTCGCCTGTCGTTGAGAAACACGTGCGTGGGCGGTTGCGTGCTCTGCGATTGTTACTTTGCGTTCGCAAGTGTTGAATTCTTCAGATAAGTTCATCTGGATCGCACTCAGCTTCCTGCAGTCCTGTCTTTTATTATTACCTTCTTGTGATCTTCAGTGTGTAATCAAAAATCTCACGAATTCCACCGAAAATTGGTAGTAAATCAAGAAAAAATTTACGTATTTTCTTTCTGGAGTGTGGGTCTGACGTCAGATGACCTCACTACTTTGAATTTTTTTTTTTTCAATAACAACTTCATGATCATAACAATTCAAAGAAGAGTATTAAGGATGCCAAGAAATGAACACATGGGAAATGATTGACATGAGAATTAAATGAACCTTGCAATCAATATTGTCCCGCACGGAGTGGCCGAAACCTCAAGTTTGGAAAGGGCATTACTTTGCACTTAAATTACCTGTCTCAACATCGTACTTCATTACTTTTATGTCTATCGGTAATTTCCAATGCTCACAGAAATTGAAAGAAAACCATGCAACCTCTGGCCTTTGAGTGGTTTTGTGATACACAGGAACTCGGTAAATATCCAGAAACAATGAAACAGCTTTCATTTTCACTTTAAAATGTCGGTGCTGTGATACTCGTTTTCTCGAATATCACCACATTATTCCCACATTGAAACAGAAGATGGATGGATTTGTATTCAAATGTTCATCAACCCATATAAATTGCAACTGTCATAAACAATTTTGGTATTGATTAGTATTGATCCCAACGACTATCGGCTAATGATAAATCATGAAAGTATGAAGAAATATAAGCGTGTAATATTTATTGGCCATTTTGAATACAATACAACTTGCATAGTCAGTGTTCAATCTCGGACAAACAGTATAGGAATCTTAGACAATATTTTCTGCGGTAAGCACAATTGGGCACACAACAGCATAATAACCACCCTCAAATCCTATATAGAGCCTTTCAAAGCGTACTTTTTTACAATTGTTTCAAAAGCTCTATTTGCACGTTCATTGCCGAGCTGTCTCGCACGCGTTGGCGCTATTTCCTGTCATGCTGGGCGCTCCGTGTACTCTAGCACACTGCCTCGCTTTTCTTTTTTGTTCTTGCTTTTTTTCGTGGGAATTTTCCGAGCGCTGGCTTGGTATTATCTGCTCAAAACCCGTACCGCACACTCGCAGATCCACTTCTGCTGCAAAGAGCAATTGCATTACCACGAGAGCACGCTATTAGCGCGTGGCACACTGGGACAAAATGGGACGAAAGAGGCGCAAACGTTGAAAGGTACTGTGATTCGTTGGGAAATATCGTAAATCTTTGGGCGATATCAATGTGGCAAACACAAAATCGGTAGTTGAAAAAAGTTTGGGGAAGGCGTTGGATTGTCACAGAATTTTGATTCTCTATAAGCTGAATAAATATGGGTATAAAGTGGTATTGCCATAGGCGTGCGCGTAGGTCCGGATAGGGTGCCGTTATACCCCCTGAAAATTTCAAAAAGGGGCCCTTTAGTCATACGTAATAAATAACCTAATTTACGGCAAAAAAATATTTCCGTACATGTGATGAATTCCTGATTTCTCCTCTTTAAGCTGGCACTTTGGGTAATTGATTCTGGACATTTGGAGTAGAAGCTCTCCAAACGATCTGGTAACCTTGTAAATGATTGAAAAACAAATCTATCTTACTTCAAAAGTTCTGTACGTTTTCTTATGGATGCCCAAGGAGCATCACTGTTTGGGCAATTGAGGTTCGCTAGGCGCAGTGAGGCAGCCACCGGAACGCAAGCCCGAGGCCAGTCACTAGCTGTGACGTCGCCTCCGGTATGTCAAGTAGCCACAAGCAATCGGAGAACAGACAGCCACCTTCGGAGCATAGGGGTGACAAACGTGGGGTCGAGTCTACTCGTATTCTGCTTTGGCACTACTCTGCTCGACTACGGTGACCATTCTGCGAATTGGTGCATCTCCAAGTCGTAACAACTACACCACGAACTTGGTTGTTCCTAATGGTGGATTGTTAACTGGCAGATCTACGGTACGATCGGGGTCAATGACCCCCATCTCGATCAGGTTTTCGTCGTTTCCCTGATCCTTGAGCAAATGCTGACATGGCCCTTTGTTTTGCTTTTGGACGTAAATGTAACTTCATTTTAACTTCTCCCCATAACACGTCAAACACCGCTTTAACTGTTTTTGACGTAAATAAATAAATAAATAAATAACCTGTAGAAGTTGTACTCATTTTGTTCAATAAACTATTGTCTGTTTACTGCTCTGTATTTTTTTGACGTAAAACTTTCTTTCGACCCACAGCGCGGCGCGGTGCGGCGAGGGATTTATTTTTGGGTTTTATGAGGTGTCGAAGACGGCGTTTGTGTTGGGCGCGCGGCGGCGGCGTCCTGGCGTCGATCCCAGGACGCCGCGCGGCGTCAAGAATTTAAGCGAGATGGTGGCGCGGCGTGGGGCCGAGGAGGGGGGGGGTCGGAAATCGCGTTCCGACGCCGTTGGTAAGGCGGCGATAGCGCCCTCTCGCGGCGACCGGGGGAGGGGAGGGGGGGGGGCGTCGCTCGATGCCAGAACAAACAAGGCGGCACGCGGGTGCGCGCACGCTCCGACCGAGCGGCCGGCCGCTACGGGGCGTTGGGGAGCCAATGGAATTGTTTTGTGATTGATTACCTGTATTTTGAGATTGTTTTATTTTCATGTTGCGCTAGATGTTTTCGAACTGGTTTTGATATTATGTTTGTAATTGATTTTTTTGTTTATAATTTAAAAAAATAGAATTGCTATTGATTTTCGTGTGTTATTGATTTGGGTGGGCTAAAATTAACCTAAATAGAACGTTTTCGGTCGTTAATCAGACTCCGCGAAATTTTATTCTGCTCATTTGATCGAGTTTCCCCTCGTTTAGCCGCGGTTGTTTGGAAAAAAGTACCTTCTCAGACGACATATGTGGGGAAGTGAAATAATTGTTCTGTAATAGTGTTGGGTCTAAGGGGAAGGTATGAATAATTCGTTCGTTTTTATGTTTTTCTTCTTTGTTTTCTGAGGACGTTTATGCACGTTGTAGTACTGGAGTAGAATATCTGATTAGTGGGTGGAATATTGTGTTATAAGTGGAGTATTACACTCAATTGTAGCACGTATCCAATAAGTCAATAAATACGTATGTAAATAAATTATGAACGTAATTGTTATGAGATAGTATACGATTATTTATAGAAGAAAATAAAACGCAAGTGCACTTTGTGATTGTTATTAAAAGAGGTACGGACATCTTGGAAATAACTGTAAATAAAAGAAGAAGAAATTCTATGCAATGAAAAGAAGTTCTTATATCTGTTGCTTACTCGACTTCTTCTCCGAACGTAAAATCAATCTCTTTTGAGCAGGAGCGTAGTATGCAATATCTGTGCGTGCCTCGCGAAAAGATTGCTCGCGCGTCCAAGGACGCCCCCGATTTTTCTGGGAACAACAGATATAAACATTGCGGTTTGGAAAGCGCTGCGAGCCGTCTGTCGTCGAGGTGTAGCAGGCTAACGTCCTGATTTCACTGTATTGACGTAATTTTCTGTTTATAATTAATTGGAGTTTGCACTATTGTTTCGAAAGTTCAAATAGTTTTTGTAAAAGCATTACATATCACTTGTGCTGCTATTCTTTAAAAAGAATTTATGAAGTAATTGATATTTTTTCCAGCTTTTCTTTGGCCAATCTTTTCCTTCAAGATTGTTGATGTCACAATTTAACATGTGGTAGCTACCCGGGCAAAACGCTAGGTTAATTATAAGTGTTGCGTGCGTAGGTATTGAACGGTATTCTTTTCTTTTACAAGCTTTTATTTTCATTAACTCTCATTTTCTGTCGAGTGCAATGGATGTCGCATTTAAATAGATGTCATGGTAATTCCTAATTTAATTTCGTGGATATCCTCGAGTGTTGCAGACGATGTACATATTCTCACAAATAACACATAATCAGACATGTCATGTGAGGTTTTAATTCCGTACTACATTAGGGAAAGGCGTTTTGGTTTGAGAATCGAATACATCTCTGTAATAACTACATTCTTCCTTCTGTATTTCTCCGAAATAAACCATTTATTTCCTTGATCCAGCAAAGAAATTGAATATCGAGTGTGTTGTGCATAAAATAGATACCTTACTTCGTGGGGATGAATTTTGTATCTCTTTTTAGCTGTCCGGTCTAAAAAAAAAAAAGACTTCAGATCAAGTAGCGTAAAGAGATGAGAGGAGTCCGTTCAAATCCGCATTATTTTTGGGAATTCGCAACGCGATATTGAATTATAAAGCGGAACGCTCACAGAACTTTTTGCGGCTCTGAAAATAAGCTTGCGGTCGCGTTTCGTACGAGGTAATGCTTACCTTTCAGCAGCATTGGACCGGGAGGAATTATTAATGGAACACCCAGAATCTGTGGATTCATATACATTTTAGAGTAGTCAGTTGATAAGAAAAAAGGTTGACGAAAAAATGCAATGAAACGAAATTATTTTTTTAACACAGCTCCTTGGTAGTGTGGTGTTTTGGAACATTGAGCAACGATTGTCGAGTTCTAATTCTACCTCATATTATGAGCTTACTGTGGCGGTTGCAATCTGCTATTTTTCCTTTAAACATAATTCCTTCACGTAACTTATTGAGATCTCTTCTTAATTTACTCTTGACATGGACAATATTACCATGCAAATTGTCAAGACACGATAGATAATTTAATGGCATTGAACTGGATATAATTATTATTGAAAAGCGTGCAATATTGCTTCAGTAAAGCTGTCTGAATGCACGGTTGAACGCCTTGTAGTGGAGAAAGTTGATTCGTATGATAGTGATTGATTGGTGTTAAATGAATGAACAAAAAAGTTGTTTACAACAAAAACACTATGAATAGCCAGATATCGTAGGTATCGAAAAAGCTATCAGCTCGGTGTGAAGTGCGACAGTTTCGAATTCATAAGCTTCGGACATTGCGCCCGGGCTGCCGAAGGAAGAATTGAATTGATGCCTTATTTTATGTTGCGAGACTCAGGCCAACAGGCCCGATCTTCCATCTGACCACGAATGGACCGAAGAATCACTTCGCCCTACAAATTCCACGAGTACATGGGAATTCTGTGATTCTCGGCCAATGAAAAGGACAACGCCCGAACTCAAAGATGCTGCAGATTTTAATGTCTACGATACGGGCTCTGCATGTGGTGTTTGGTAAGTAACTTCGGCGCAATGTACTTCGTCACCGCCCCTCATCCCCTAATCACGCCAGCGACACATCATCTGTGAATTCTGTGTTGCTCTCCAGGCAACACCACCATAACTTCTGGGCAAAACGAGCAACGTAATGTAACAGCATTGGAAGGTAAGGGAATTATTTACGAAACGCTGGCAAAATCGCCGGCGTGTATCATTCCCGCACGCGAGGAAGAACGGGGGAGACCGAGGAAGTGGGAACGCAGCATTATGAGGAGCTGCGGGGCGGTGCACATGTTTTAGGTGACTAGACGCGGAACGAGGAAAGGCTACACAAAATAAACACTGCTTTATTAATAGAGCCGAGAGCTTGCGGGCGCAGGTGGCTACGCGGGGAGCGGGGCGGGGCGGGGCGGGGCGGGGCGGGGCGGCGGCGATGGCGCTGCCAACTTTCACTGTTTCCCCCATCGCCCGTATTGTGACCCTTGTTGTTCTTGCGATTTCTTGCAGACAGTTTTTTTTCGCGTTCGTGAGTTTTAGAAGCTCGTGTGTTTGGTGGACTGCGGGAGAACAAAAGCCAATGACACCGAAGTGTTGTAGTTAACGAGCATTCTGATAATTTGTTACATCAAAGCTACTTGTATGTAAATTAACTTGCCGTCAGTCGTTTTTCTACTATTTAATTAAGAAATGGCTAAATAAACAGTTGTTTTGTAAGATGTACTGCAAGTCAACAAAATGTATTTCAAAATATTTTAATTTATTTTTTTTCATTTTGGAGAGTGTTTTTACATACATATACGTGCGTGTACTATGCAGCAAGTTTCATCGTTGCATATAACTCTAATCCCCACATTGTAAATATATTGAGATGGGTGGATATATTTCACTAGTTATTATGAAGTTAGTGCTAGCTCAGCTACTGAGAAGTTTTTTTTTCCCGCCTCATGTTTCCTTCCATCATTGTTTATCAATTTTTCTTTTTCGGTTTTTTCCCCCTTAAATATCTTTCGCCGACAGTGGCGTAGAAGTTTACATTTGGATACAACATTTTATACAAAATTCGTCATGGTTATCATTGTTATTTTTTCCTTCTTTTATGACGCACTGAAAAACGAAATTCATCGGTGATATTTCATTTTTGATAACTGTGTATATTAACGAAATAAAATAAAGAAAATAAAATAAAGTTGACGTTAGAACGTCTCTTACGTCAAATAAATTTTGCGTCAACTTTCAACATGAGATAGCTAATTCTCATTTGTTTTATGCTTCGAGCTTACTCTGCTCTCTTAGGTGACGGAAAAACATGTTTGCATCATATTGTAAACTGTCAACTATGTAGTAATTAAAATTCTCTTTACCTTCATTTTAATTTTAATGCCCATTTGAACAGGAAAATAACGACATTTAAAATAGTAATGCAATTTTAAACTGTCATTCCTGAAATTTGATATCAAATAATTAATTCCACTCACTCGTATAATTTTACATTCAGAAAACTTCAGCACAAAATCGGTTTGCATGCAAGCTCTAGATTTGGTGTTGGAAAGTCTCTATTTTCCCAGGTTTCGGCATTTCAAACGGCCATGTTCTCTCGCGTTGAGAAGCGGGGATGTTGGCAGCCCTTCAAAAGAAATGACAGCGCATTCCGCGCGAGGGGTGGGGATGCCATGCCACGCGGAGGCGTCGCGCGTGCTGAATTAATAGCGCGTTTTGTTTATCTCCGGCACGCTCTCAAGGAACGTTTATAAACGGCCTGAATGCACATGAGAATTCGAGGCGATACCTGACGCGCGAAAAGCGCAGCGGGGCGATTGGTGTTCTCTTGTAGACGTCATTTCCCAAGCTGTGGCTCAGATGTAGCTTCATCGAAGTCTCTCGTGAAAATGCATAGTGTTCTTTCGTGAAAATGCTTAGATATCTGCTGGGCCGACGTGCGTGGCAAAGTGGAGAATTTTCGAAACAGTTTTCAAATCGAAAATAATTCTACATCATAATTCGACATTCTTAAAAATGTCCAGATTGATACAGGTTTTGAAAATACTAGTCCAGATTGATACAGGTTTTACTATGTTTTGAAAACATCGACATCAATGTCACATCCCTACTAGGAACACCAAACCGCCGTGAACTGCTTACGCAATATCTTCGGACTCGTCCATCGCCCACATTAGATCATTCGTGTACACGATCGTGCTGACGTGAATAATTAGATGCGCTGCAAAAACAGGTTGTAGCAGGCGGCATGTTTGTTTTTCACACCGCTGCCCCCCACCTCTGGACCCGAGTGCCAACGAATCAAAGCTCGTGAACGAGCCGGGGGAATGGAGGAGGTTTGGAATACACTTCAAATATAAAATAAAAAGGAGATCTGAAAGGTCAGGCGAAGGTTAAATATTTATTTGTCAGCGTACTGAACCATCGAAGTTAATCCTACTGCACACAAAGGCATTTGACTACATACCAAAGCGTTGAAGATTTGCTGCAACTAGAGGTGAACATCATGTACGTGTATTATTCGTAATGGATTCGTGAGATTGTAATATTGGAACGTGTATCCTATGAATATTTTCGTGAAGTGTATCCTATTAGAATTTTTGTGATTTTCAAAAATTTCTAGACCTTCCGAAATTAAACTTGAAATGCCCCCCCCCCCCCAAAAAAAGGTTGAAAAACTTATAAGTGCATTAAGTACACACTTAAATATTACATTTAGTATAACGCAATTAATCTCACCGCACTCAAGTACAGTAACAGCTAACTGTGCATAGCATTTCTATAAATCTGCTAATAACAATTGGTACAGGTGAGTGAAATGCCAATTTGATGAGCAGACGATATTGACTTTGCGGAAAGTTATTTTGAGAAGGAGAGGAAATAAAGTATTTCCTTGTGACAATAAGGTTGGAAACTGTAATCAAATTTACAGTATTGCCGATTTCAGATTTATTTTATACAGTACAAATCCGTACTAAACTTCCACTGAAGCCGAAAATTATTTTTCCCGAATTATCTATCTAAAAATATAGTATATTTTACGGTTTTTATAATCCTAATCAATGCTATAAGAAAAATAATAGTTATTATGTTATGACATTTACTTTTGCGAGTACGTGTGTTGGCTGACTGACGCAAACCATCAAGGAAAATAAAATAACTTGTTTGATGTTTATCATAAAGTATTTAAAGGTAGCCTTTTTTACGTTCATTTTAACTTATGGATAATTTTACTTATTTTACAATATTTATTTTATATTCTCACATTTACAATTTTTCAGAGCAGAACTACCCTTCAGCAGCACGTTCAGTGTCCATTGAATCGGTGAAACATTGCAAGATTATTCTTTTGGTGTGTACACAAGCTCCTTTGAACGTGTGCGCATGTCACCGCTATGGGCACACGTTTGATTTTGAGAACTCTGTACGCTGAAAAAGTTTTCCAGTATCCCAATTACAAATGGGCCGACTTTCCAGCTGCGTTTAATCATCCCTTTTTACCATGAAAATCGACAGCTTCTATCGCCGCGCTTTGCTGGCGTTTCGAAGCAAAAATGTGTTAGCGACGGACTTTGTGAATGCGCCGAAACGAAGTACTTTGTAGCCCGATTATGAGGTGAGACTTGCAAATTGGTCGCCAGGTATGGAAACCCGCTGTATTATTTGACTCAGGAATCCCTTCTTGTGAAAACGTGTTTATGAGAACGTATGTCATATGACCATTTTACCTTCTGTACGCGATGTAAACTAGAGAAAGGATTTTAAAGTTGAAAAACATCAGTGTCGAGATTTTGATAGAAATACGTTTTTTGGGTTCTCGATAACAAATTTTTTTTTTTAACGTCCGTCGATTTGTATGTCCGTCCGTCCATCCGTGCGTCTGAAGTCAGCCTGTTCGTCCGTCCGTCCATCTGTACGTCCGTCCGCCTGTGTTCGTCAGTCCGTCCGCACTAGGACAACACTAACTCCTCCGTTCAAATGATTCCCATAATTGCTATTTCTTATGCTTATGCGTGGAATGTTGAGAGGCGTTAATATAATTGCTCCGAAATTCGAAGCGTACCGCAATACTCAATATTGGTTTTCTTTAGGTTTTCGTCATCGTATTGTGGTACTCCCTCTCTTGAAGGGTATACAGATAGTACCTGTATAATACCACTGAAATTGTCAATATGAGTTTTTTTCACACAACTTTAGATTTTAACTATTTTTTCATTATTATTATTATTATTATTATTATTATTATTATTATTATTATTATTATTATTATTATTATTAAACGATCTGGCATCGGAGAGTAAATTCCAATTCAAGAGAAAAGTTGGTAGTGTTACGGTATCAGGGTATTAACGGGCAGATTCTTTGAAATCTCCAAAATTTTGTGCTTCAGAGTTTAATATAACAGATACAATCTATAGGCTAGTTAATCACAGTAATAACTCAGCAAGTGACTTCCTATGAAAATCGATTTCCCGGGATGTCCTTGCTTTCAGATGCATGTCATTCGTTGATGTGGGGGCTTACATCTACGAGCTGTTGGAAATTAATTGATTTGGTGTGTATGTGACGCGTGTGCATGCGCCATTATTTACATGGCAATTGCAGAATTACGTTTGAACTGCTTTACAAACATGATACACACGGCGTTTGCACGCTTCGGCGGAAAATGTCGCCTTACAACAGCCTCGATATGGCGTTGTTAATTCGCCCACAGTATTAGCGATTCATCTCGGTGATGGTTCGGTTCTGTGAACTGCTGAACTACGTCATTAGTGCGCGACTCCTAACATCGATTCCATTGATTCCCTCAGCCCGAACAAGATGTGCGTGATGACTAGGGGGCGGATTTTAATGAAGTGTCATGTTTTCTTTTTACTTTAGAACAGTGCCGTTTAGTATAGAAATTCATTTTGTTATGATAAAACAGAGGACCCATTTTTATTTTATTTTATTTATTTATTTATTTATTTATTGCATTTTTCGTCGATTTCAGCCAATAATTCAATTTTTACCTTCTTACGTCATTTTTAATGCATTTTTTGCAGATGTCATCGATTTTAATATTGTTTTAATGGTACTTGCTTCAAATAATATTTACGAAGAGCAACAAATGTTCACCACAGAATTCGAGTAGCCTATTTGATTCCTTCGCTCAAATATTATAATATCACCCGATGTGAGTACTACGTAATCTAATATTCCTGTGATGCATATCGGCGCCATTGTCAGTTCTGCGGATTTAGCGATAAATAAAGTCAGAGATTTTCTTTTAAAGAAGAGTTCAAACTAAATGTTTGCAAGCTGAGTTCACTTGGACAGAAGGACGATTACATCAGCAACATACTCAACGGTTTGAGTTCTTCATCCGAAATGGTTTTGATCACATTTTTTACGTTTTTTAAATTTATTTTTAAAAAAAAATTTAGGACGTTTAAAAGTATTTTAAAAGCATTTTATTGATCAGTTTTGACTATGTTTAAGGTCATCAAATCCGTTCCTAGTGATGACAGTTCATAAAATGATGAAAGCGTGTTTTTCTCTCTGTATGCTTGATATTGAATATTATGTATTGTAGATTTGTTTAATCTTCCTTCATGTTTGATGTCATGAGCACTGCAAGAGTGTATTTAATTTTGAGATGTGTTTGGAAGGTTTCAAACACTGACAGAATGGTAGAATCGGTATTAATTCTGTTTATGTGACACTCGAAATGAAAGATAATCCTGAAGACAAATCTATTATCCGAAATTATGTCGACAGGTGCCTCTTTTTTACGATTCACGAGTGTAGTTACAACGCGAAACCAGTGTGCTTCTAGATAGATGAGAATAAAATGGTTTCAAACTATAATCACAATGTCGGAAACGGTTAAACACATTATAGATACTACCCACGGGACCAACTTTGTTATGTCCAACGATTCCGACGAATAGATTTTGTTACTTATCCCCCCGCACTGTCTTGCACAATCCCCGCTTTTTTAGTGAGGAAGCGGCTCAAAAATTACCGAAATTCGTTCAAATCTGTGCATCCGAACCGGTTTCTAGTGCAGTAACCGAAATAATTTTTTAGTGTTGTGATAAATGAATTGGACCGACGAACGGTGCAGAATGGAGGTTGTCAGTTCGACGCGAGCTGTGAATTTAATAGTCCACATATGTGTGTATGTAGGTACTTGGCGCCACAGCCTGTGAACGGGCTCATGCCTACTGGCGACGTCTCTGCTTTGCGGCCTCGCCGTATTCCGGTCTTCTCAACCCTAGAAGTGAATTTTCTCATCGTCACATAGCAACATAGGCTGTGACGATGAGAGCAAGGAAAACGCACACTATAGTCTTGGCTCGACCGGGAATCGAAGCCGGGTGGAAAGCAAGCTTGCTGACCAAGAGCATCCTTATATCTGTACTAATGTATATTATTTAAAAAGCATAAGAAGTTACAAAAACTGCTCATTCGAGTGTTAAGTATCATCGAAATAGTTAATGGGTAATATTAAATAATAAAAGATTTTCAGTGAAAGAATGTTATAAAAAGCAAGAGAATAGTTTACAGATTCTACAAATTATTCTAAGGCTATATCTTAGTCCCCCCTCCTCGTTCAGTCTTTTCTGAAAAACGTGTCTGGCAAGCGTGGGTGGGGGCGCGTGTCGCATCCGTTCTCTGATGCGTTCTATTGTTCTCTCGTTCAAAATTACGCCGTGCGGCTACGCGCCTTTCTGTTGTTTTGTGTGTGTGCGTACGCTCTGCATGTTTTGCTGGCGCGACTTTATATTCCTCCAATATACGTGTCCTCTCATCATACTACGAGTGCGTACGTCTCGATGGCAGCGCCCTTCCTCGCGCGGCCGGCGATCGATCAACCTCTCGCCAATTGTTGCGAAAGAGATTACTCTATTGTTGCGAGTGTTTTTTATTTTTTAAATATATGTTTATTAGTGTACGAATGTACGTAGTTCAGTATTATTTATTCTACATCATATGTATTTTACGACTTATATTTAACTTAAATGCTAATCTTACAACTAAATCTGACTACACATGAATAGGAAACTCACAGAGCACCTATGTGATTAATGGAGTTCTGAAAATATGCTGAGGAATGAATCTAATGGATATCTATTTTTTATTCTAGTTGGGAGCTGGTAGGTGGTGGCTAGGTCGTTATGGGTGGCTTGGGTTATTGTGTTTATTTTGGAGAAAAAAATTGTTAGATAGGAGCGCAATATGGTAAAGTATAGGAGGTAAATTAAATTCTTTGTGCAGTTGAATGTTTGAGATGAACCAGGGTGCATGAGTGGCAAGTCTGAGGAAATTATTTTGGATGATCTGTAATTTATTGATATTAGTTTTAGAGGCATTGACCCAGATAGGGCATGCATAAAGCATTAAGGATCTAATTATTGATTTATAGATGGTGATGGCATTGTTTAATGACAGCTTTCTATTGCGATGTAAGAGTGGCTTTAGTTGAATTAGTTTTATTTTGGCTATCTGTGCTTTTACTGTTACGTGATTTTTTCCAATTTAGTCTGGTATCATTGTTGCGAGTGTGTTCGGATTCCGAAACAAACTGTAGTCGCGCAACAATGCGTCAGCGCGGTTTATGGCGGGCGGTTATTTTTGTTTCCTGTTTACGTCGGACAAAAGAATGTTTATAATACGTCGTCTCTACGCGTCGCCGGCCCTCATGGAAGCGCTGTACGAGCTCCGCGCTGCATGAAGGTTGTGCACTCTTTTTCTTCTTTATTTATTTCTTTTTTTTTTTTTTTTTTTCGTGTTGAGCGTTGAACGAGCTGTCTGAATCGATTTGCGTGCGTATTACATCCGACAGTCGATCCCGAAAGGAACGCAACGTCGCGTGTGGTCGGGCTGCGCTATTGATTTTCGCGCTCGATAACTAGCGGGCTATCGGAATCGAGTCTCGTGCGTATCATAATGGTTCGCTCGCGTAGGTCAAGTCCGAATCGTCCGGATAAATGGGAGGTGACGAATGGCTGACATGGAACGAGCCAGTGAGAGGTAGAGGTGTTACAACAAAAGTACTGGAAGGGACGGAACCGGAAATGCAATTCTTGCTTTCCCCGCTTCTTCCCAGATAGACGTCAGATCATATGATTTTTACTTTCTCGTCTTAGGAAGGACGTCGTATGAAGAGGACGTTTTGTCATCGTGCGCCGGAAAACAGCTATTTTTTTTTCAGACCAATGGGGAAAAAGTATAAATATCTTTATGCGAGAGAGTGACTTACAAGAGAGAAGGTTGAAGTGGCGAAGTATTATTTTGCGACGTTGAGAAACGAGTTCGAGTAGTTATTTCACTTGTTTAATTATTTTAAAAAATTGTCTGTCCGTTAGATGTAACCTCCCACATTCTTCGATGCGTGTATCCCAGAGTTTTGTTTCGCATTTCAACGAGAATTGTTTCTGATTTGTTCTTCCAACTTTCCAGCAATAACTTAGGAACAGACATTGACGAAGTACGATTTAGCTGTCAGTCTTCGGAACTGCCAGCTTAATTGATATTTTTGCCAACACTTTTTTTAGTTCGAAACCAAGTGAATTCAGTAAGCCTTTAACAGAGTTCGTGGCCCTGGGCGTGTCACAAAAGGGCGAGCTTATTTTACCGAGCTTAAATTACAGCAAAGTTACGGAAAATGTTTCGAAAATTTATTGATAAACTCTTTAATTTATGGATCGTGTAGAGTGTCAGCGAGCATTTATGAGGAGTTAAAATTTAGGACCGAAACTAAAAAGAGGAAACCTGATTTGAAAGCCTTTCTAAGCCTTTAAATCCAACTCCGAACGTTGGCGCTCAAGCTAGTTTGCTTCATCTTTCTTCTTTTTCTTTTCCCGACCCGACGCAGAAACAGGCGAGCATCGCGTCGACCCGCCGCGGAACGCGGCCGCGAAGGCTTCTGTTGCGACTGCACGGGCGCGTTATGAAGTCGTGTGGTGCCGTCGTTTTTTCCCCGCGACTGTACTCGACTCGAAACAAGAATGGAGGGGAAGGGGCGGGGGAGAAGGATCATGCGCGCGGCATACTAATGCCGGCTTGCGGCGGTGACGAAACTCGCCGTTTTTGGAGAAGTACCGTACGGCAGTGCAAGCGCCGAGTAAAAGACTGGGAATAGGCGCTGCGCGAGTGATTAAGAGCTCCTTGTCTGTAGCGTCACGCGCGCCCCGGAGCTCGCGTCTACAACTTCGGATGTCGTTCGTTATTTAGTGTCCGGAGTTTGAGAGTTCGCGTTTTGTTCGTGGGCTATTGCAGCTTTGTGATTGGTGGGAAATTAAAAAGCGTCACTTTGCTCTGCGATGTGGGGTGATGATTAATCGTTGGAAATCCTCGAACGTAAGTACTGTGGGTTCCACAGTGTAGAACTTCGATACTTCGAGACACAGAGATAAGTAAGCGTTGTAGAGTTTTTTTTTTTTTTTTTTTTTTTTTTTTAGGATTCATTGTGTTACTGTTGGTGTTTAGCGTTATGGATTGTTTCATATTTGGGAGGTGCTACCGAACAATTTTCAAAAATAAAACTAATGTTCTAATCCTAAGATGTCTCTCATGGAAGATAATTGCAAAGAACTCCCCCTCTCCCAAGAAGCCGGTGTAATGTAACAAATAATCAACTTTAATTTTCTACACTAACGAAAATCTTGCAGTATATCAATTGTTTACTTTATGAATATTAACTAGAAGTCAATAAATAAAAATAAATGTTATATTCGTGATAAATGAGAAATTATTTTTAAGAGATCAAGTCGGTTTTTTGAAATAATAATTTAAAAAAATGAAGTCGGCTATGCACAATACCTGTAACCTCCTCCTCCCCCTCCCCCATAAAATCCTATGTGCGTCTTTGAAGACGGTTGATCTTGATTTCTGCCAAATGTTAGTATACATCAATACAGTATAAATAGTATTATATCAATTATTATTTGAGCAGTGGATAAGCGGTTTTTTCAAAACTAGGTAAATCTAAAGGATAGTTGCTCTTTAAACGAATGCTATAAATGCATTTATTTCAGTTTTTGCTAAAATCTCGTGATTTTTCAGTGCTTAAACCTATAGTTTCTAAAGAATTTATCGAGTTTGAATAAAATCCTATTTGTAGGGTGATAAAACGGTTCGAAAAATGCCTAAACGATGTGTAACGTGTTTTGGATTTCTTTTACATTTATCGGGTTTTGAAAAAACTGTCTTCCAAGACGCTTGCAAGATACAATCGTTGTTTTCGAACAATTCGTTAACTTGTACAAACTTGTGGATAATTTGTTTTCCTCCTGTTTCTCCATTTTTCAAATGAATCTTTCCTTGTGATTGAAAGTAAAATCACAATTCCGGAGAAGATGAAAACAAATTCATCACAGATCGCCTGAACCGATGTGTCTAGCCGGGTAAGCGTCGACAAGCGGGGATGGTGGTCTCAACATGTCATCGTGAGCCCACAAACTTTCTCCCGATCGTTCGCTCGTTTCAATACATCGCAACCGAACCTCGCATACGCTTTCGGCTGCCATTTTTCATGTGTCAGTGCATGTTTGCCGTAAACCGTTCAATGAAGCCTGTGATATATTTATGAGGACGGGACAATCTCAAATTCTCTTCGTATAAGTAACGTTCATGAAAGGTTAAAGTACTGGGAAAGCGAGGTGCGGCAGCCATGTTCTGCCACTTCGGAAGATAAACACCTATCAATATCTTTATTCCTCAGTGAAGCGTTTCCAATCAGGCGTTGTCAGTCGTTGCTCGACGTTCATTTGTCACGGACGCCATTTTGAATCCACTCGATTCTTGTAAAAACATTTAAAAACAGTTGCTTTGAGGGAAAGCCTGTTCAATGGCGAATGAAGACTACCTAGGCGATCAGTATTTCTCTTATTTAAAAAAAAAACATTTACTTTATGTAAAATCTTTCTTATGTAATGCTTTTATGTGTTAGCTTAAACATAATTTCAGTGCAAAATTTACTTAACGTTTAATCAACATTTAAATGAGCAAACGAACGATAAGTGACTAGTATTCATCCAGTATAATTAAATAGTGATTTTGTCACCTGTGGAGTCTGATTTTACCAGCGATGATTAATTCACAATGAATGGAACCGCTGGATTAACAGTTCGCGGTTTCAAACATGACTTATTGGTGTATAATTGTTTTAATTTGTATTTTGTAAAATAGATTTAATATATCAGAATTACAATTTTTTTTTGTGTGTCACTAAGGAAATGTTATTTTTAAGTTAAAAGAGAACATACATATTTCTTTTGTAGATTAGCGTATCATACCCTTGCTGTCCTCAAATCCTGGTTTCTCTTTCTCTTCCCTGCCACTCCTCTTAGGCATGTTAACGCCGACGTGTTCCGCAGGTGACCTGAGTCTTCATTGCAATTCTTCTTGCCGCTGCGTTCCGCCCCTTGAACCGAGCTTCATTTGCATGGCCTACTGGAACGTATCGCGGTCTCTTAACAGCATCGTTCGTAAACGACGAATCACGCTGCATTAAATCGCAGTCCTGAACGGATACGTAAGGCGATGCAATTGAAAATAAAACGAGAGAACGTCACGCGCAGCTTTCGAGAACGGAATGAGAGAAGAAAGAAAAGAAGAAAAAGAAAAGAAAAAAAGGTTTTGTTAAAACAACTGAAGAGGAGCAGAAAATTGTTAGGCGGAGTTAGCGGTGCCAATGGTTTTCTTCAAAAGTGTATTACCGAGCGCCGTAACAGAGTGCGGGGTTGCCGTGGCGTGGCCTGGCTTCGCTCGCTGCATTAGGTATGCGAGGGGCGTGGGACGGAGTACGGGGCTGCAAGGGTTGCGGGCAGAAAGGAGGTGATGGGGCCAGTTTCCGAGGGTACGACCCGAGAGCGTGAATTCATTTGAGCGGCCTTTGCGAAGTGGCGGTTCAGAGGTCGTGCCGAATGCAAGTTTTCGTGAGTGCGTTTCCGTGCTGGGCTTTCTCGTTTTGATAGTGCTATTCCTGCGTGTTGTAATAGCACCGCCGGCATGTTTAGTACTTCTCGAGTCGAAATATCGCCGGTGATATTAGTCCTAATTGTAACTGCTAGAATGCAATAAGAAACTGACTAAAATCTTGGCCTCAATTTTGCGAAACTCGGTGACCTGCTAATTGTCATGCGTTTTAAACTGTGTTGCTTTCGTAATGTAGAAATCATCTGAGCGGGAAACTGGTTTACGTACGAAAGTAATTTAGTTCAGATTATTATAATCATATATCCAACTTGTGTTACTAATCTATACTGTTGAGAAATACTACCTTATAACGAAGGTTACATTGCTAAAATGCAGTATATGCTCTATGAAGATTACATCTGAGGGTATGTGTTGAATGGATTGGGAATAAAGTCGTGTTTTATACATGAAAAAAATTATCTCTTTTGTTTTAATTTCTAAAATAAAATGGCTTGTGTGAATGAGATTTTTAGAAGTACAATAAATATTTCATTGCATTGAGCACTATCAAAATTGCAGATTATTTACTGACAGAGGAATATGGATATACACGTTTTCAGTCAGTTTCATTCTCTTGTGTGCGATACTTTCGTTTCCTTTCGCCTGTCTTCGAACCGTAGCGGAACATTATAATGAAGGAAATTGCGTGAGTGGAGGTTGTAAATTACGACTGCAGTTGGCTCCGCGTGAGAACACACGAACGCCATTTGTTGAACGATATGCCTTCTACAGTTCTTTCCACAGACCATACGAGACCAAAAGAAGCAAGCTGGCAGAATTTACAAATACTATTGCTTGTCGAAACTCTATTCATCGCAATTCTCTAAACGTAAATTATTATTCCCATTATTTTCTACTAAAGTATATGTACATATACATTAGAATCTGGTATACATTGGAATCTGTTTTTTTTTTCTTATGAAATCCAATTTCGTTATGAAATAAATTAAATTTTAATAATCACAATATACAGAATAGCTTGTATCGAGGTTATGCTGTAGTAAGTCAACATTTTAGCAGAACTTCGATTTCTGCGTTTCAATTTTGATAATCCTTATTCTTATAATTTATTTTTAAGATGAGGCCTGTGCCAAATCCAAAAAGTTTTTAATTTTATTATTCCAAATTGCCCTGGGCAGTTTCACATTTCGTTGATCAAATTTGTAATATAATAATGGGTGCATCATGCTGATCTTGAATCCATCGTTAACTTTAAGTAAATTTTGTTTCCTTTTCAGTAAGATGCTAACATATGTTTCGACGAACTGAGCCAGTGGGCCTTAATATTTCCAATATATCAAATTTTATCGAATGAACTGACAATTTCAATATTGAAAAATCCAATAGAGTATCATATCTCCTTCGAGGAAAAGGTAGAAACAGCATTCATTAAAACCGCCGTCAAATCACTCTGTCCTCTTACCCCGCTACACGCCGGCGCATCTGCAAATGCGAAGCGACGACCCTTGTCGTCCCTGCCGTAGTGGGTGCAGCGTTGTGCCCACGCACTCGCGTACACAGCCCTCTCCCCTCTCGCACGGCGCTGCGTCGCGCGCCGCGCCGCGCCTCCCCTCCCCTCCCCTCCCCTCCCCTCCCCGCCCCTCCCCTCCCCGCCCCCGCGAGCGGCAGGCGGGCGAAGTGCGTATTTAGACTGCCTCCCCCTGGCCCCGCGCAAGGCGTCGCCCCTCCGCCCGGCTTCAAGTGCTGCCGACCGCAGCCGCACACGGGGCGAAACGAGCCCGAACTCGCTCTGCGGAGGAGAGAGTGTTGATTACGTGAACTACTGTGCGCGTTAGACCCGTAGTTGTAGTGCATGTTATAACCCGGCAGTGTTTCTATACCCTCGAGCACGGGATCCACCGATGATTCATTCGTAGCCTTGCGAGTTTTCCTCCTGCAGGTATTTCCACCAATGGAGCATGTAAGTGTGTGTGATTGGAAGAGGAATAGGGGACACGGGGATATCTCTGCTGGCGTGTGCGTAGTACACACGACGTTGACGACCCTCAATTCTTACAGAAGGTCCCACTGGTACCTTTCTTTCTAATGTTACATATTGATGTAGCTAGTGGTTATTCGGTAACAATTGGTGTCGAAATAAATTCTGTGGCATTATTATTGTCATTGGTAATAGAATTGGTCTTAGTACGAATCGATTGTTCTAATCTAAATCCTTTTGAATCAATCATTTCGACTTTTATTTTGCAAATTAATTAAATATTCATTTTTCAGTACATTTTGTGTTCTCGTTTCATTAGAATGTTCAACTTAACTTCAACTCTATGAAACTTCAGTTTATTTCCATACAAATGTGAGAACACTTAAAAGTCTAGAATCCTTCACTCTCAAATTAGGAATAATGTAAAGATCTTTGCCAACGTTTTCATTTTGATCGTGCAAAGTTTTCGATTTAAATAGGCGCGCTGGCTTACCTGTAATGCTTCTTAGGTTTGGACTGTAAAGTGTTCTATTCCAGCTTCTAGGTCAATGACCCTACCCGATTACGTTTTTCGCCCATTTCGCTTTCATCCAGTGATAAAATACTGAGAAATTTTATTATTTTAAATATACGCTTGTTGGTTCTGTTATTCATTTTTCAGTTATAGAATGTTTTAGAGATTCTGGAGCACAAGATAACGTGCGAGAATTGTACTTATCCTCATACGTTACATCTTTACTATGTTTTGTCTTGCGATAACTAAAAAATAAAAATAATTTAAATATTGGTGTCATATAGTCTGTTATTCTTTTCTACATTTTCTTCACCTTCGCAGTGTTATTTGCGTATGTGCTGCACGTTTCACACTCCTGGCAGTATGTAAATGTTCTGTTGCGAGGTTTATTAAAGTTTAGTTTTCACATATGTGATTATCGTAAACAAACTGTGTTGTTTAGAGTATGTGCTTGCACTTTATTGTCGATACCTGTCGGTTTACACATCTCTGTAATCAGCAGTGAGAGTAGACTATCGTGTTGCGCGAGCTCAACTTCAGTTCCTTGCTTGCTGACTGCCACCGCATCGCTTGTGGCGCCTCGCGTTTTGAGATGAAAGGGAGAGAACGCAGCTTTCCTACGGTGTTTGTTTACAAGTTGGTGACGTCACGTCCGTGTGCTGCCGTACAGTCACTCACCGTGCGCATTCCTGCAGTTGAAGTGGGCTCCCACGTGATCTTTTCATTTCAGGATGGAACTGGGGTTAACTTTTAAGGCAGCAATATACCGAGAAAGCATAGACCAATAATAATAATAATAATAATAATAATAATAATAATAATAATAATAATTATTATTATTATTATTATTATTATTATTACCGAGCGAAGTGGCTCAGTGCGTAGCGCGCTGACTTCGTAATCGGGAGGTCCGTGTTCGATTCCTGACCGGGGTTTTCGTGGTTTCCCTCGGTCATAAGGCGAATGCTGGGATGGTTCCAAAAGTCCACGATCACCTTTCACCATTATCCTATCACCTCCTAATCCTGATTGTCCCTTCACCTATCATCAACCTATTATCTCATAATTCACACTTCAAGGCGTAACAACCTTGTCGTAATCCAAGGATACAGCTGAAAAGCTGATCCTGGAAGAATTACACACGTTAATCGTGTAGCGTGGTCAGTAATGGCCTATACGCCAATAATAATAATAATAATAATAATAATAATAATAATAATAATAATAATAATAATAATAATAAATAATAATAATAATAATTATTATTATTATTATTAATACTAATGCTATATTTTGGAGGTAAATTATTTACTACCTTTGGCTTCTTAATATCTGATAATATTTTGTGTGTGTAAACGGTTTTTGTGAAGTGCAGCCCATGCTTCTTGACTATATCTGTTAATCTAATTAGTATTATTACCTCATTTAAAAGAAGTCTAAGCATGTTACAATCTGTATATCTATTTCATGTATACTCAACAACTACAGCCAAGAGAACCATCCGGCAAGTTTGACACAATTCATTTTTCTAGCGACAATGTTTTGAATTAAAATTTTTTTGGGTACATAATTGAATAATTGGCCAGCAACTTATTAACATCCCAGTGTCTCGGCGTTATAATGCGTACGTAACACGGCTGCGTATGCACACGTGTTGCGGGCCCCCCTTTGACCGCCTCCCCTGGCATTAGACAGCCCGCGGCGTCGCATCGCACCCCCCCTCGTTTGGCGCGCGGCCGGGGGCTGACGCGAATGCGCGGGCTGGCGGCGGGCGCCGAGGTTGCGCCGTAAACGGCAAATTTCCTCGGAGATAACGAACCGAATCGATAGAGGCGGGCGGGCCCGCCCCGCCCGCGCACAAACAAGTGGCCAATGGCGATTGAGGGGGAGCGGACGGCGTCCGCGGAGGCTGCGGGCTCAGGGCGGAGGGGGAGCGGCAATGCCGCTGGCGCAGGGCGGGAAAGGGAGGGGAGCGAGGCGCTGTCGGCGGTACATTGTTGCAGGTGGGCGTCCGTCCGCTGTAGCATGTTCACTTCTGGAACTTGTGTTTTTGACGTGCGTTCTGCCAGCTGGGAAGTTCCCTTCTATTTCGTGCCGCAATTATTATTATTATTATTATTATTATTATTATTATTATTATTATTATTATTATTATTATTATTATTATTATTATTATTATTATTATTTTGTTAATTCTCAAAGTTTTTGGTTTCACATGGATACCACATAGATACAGTAACAAAGCATGGTAACACAGACATACTGAAAATCTACAAAACAAATTAAGGCATTCTAACACATAAACATAAAATAACTGTTTTCAGATGTAAACATAAAGTAAAGTAAAATAAATATAAAAATAATAATAATAAAATTATTATTATTATTATTATTATTATTATTATTATTATCATTATTGTTTGTTGAATGATTTTGAATAGTATATGATCAGGAAGAGGGTTCGGTAAATGGCCGACATCGCTAGCGAAATTGCTTAATTACACTCGTTGAAGTCACGGGTGTAAAGCAACTCGAGGCACAGCGGATTCTTGGAAGGGTGTCTGACTGGGAACCCCGGATTGTTAACGGCGCCGAGCCCATAGTCGAAGGAAGAAATGGAATTAAGTGACTGTGATTGACTACGACGGAGGAGGGTTGACTAGGTTAACGGAGGATTACTCCACCTTCGACGCCAGAACGTGGTTATATAATATAGTTACAAAATAAGTAACAGAACTTAAAAGAAAATGTACATTTTTCAACCATATTTGCATCAGTGTGCATACCGATAGAGATGGCAATTATACATTTCCATTTTTTTTCAGTACTTCTTAATCATGAGTATATTAAAAAAAATATTGTCGAGGGGCTACTGCGGCGAAACAGCACGATGAAAACGATTTCCAGTTTTATATTATAACATTCGCTTCGCTCAGACACTCCACTTATTTATTCATGGTTTTAAAGTTTTTTCATCTTCTGTATTAGTTCATGGTATTCTTCATAGTAATTTTGAACTACGAGTATTATGCTTGCATTCAACTTGTGGTTGCGCAACGATTGTGCCTTGTTAACGTCCTTCATTGTTTCGAATGTACAGAAAACCCCATTTGTTTGGAAACGTTCTGTGTATCTCAGCGCCCGCTTTCCGGAAAGCAATTTGCGCGTTCTGCAACGCTTCCAAGCCCGCTCATTTATTATAATTTCATTTCTATTTTGACGTCGCGCGTCTGTTCAACTGTGAAAATGTTCTTTTTCTCTCCATATTGCTCCCGCCCGAGCTCACAGACTTTCGAATCGTTACTGCTAAATGGTAACCTTGATGAGTTGATTGGAGTAGATCAGTAACTGAATTAAACTGTTCACAGAATCAAAAGCAATTTTTGTCAATTACCCTGAATGGACGGGGATCATCATTGTGACCTCGTGTTACCAACGCTATGTTTTAACCATCGGCCGGCACTGTTGGTAATGGACCGAAAATGGTGTTTGTACTTTCTTCCATTACTACATGTTTACGCGGTTTTGTTGTAAGACACATGGTGAAAATTCCTGTAATTATCGACGTCTGTAAATATTATAGACATATTGCTTTCAAAAGAAGGGTAATTTATTTGAATGTACCATCACCGAATAAGGAAGGTTATGTTAGACTTGAGTTTCAAGGTTTACGTTTTTTTCTTATGTTGTTTTCCTGGCCGAAGCTTCTTGCCTTTCAACCCTTCACGGGGATGTATCTTGATTCGTAGGTAAGACACTAACGCCTTTGCAGGCTCCTCGGACCTAGAGTCGGCAGAAAGCTAGGCTTTCCCAACAAACTTTCTTATCACAACACACACACACACACACACACACACACACACACACACACACACACGAGGGCGAAGACACACCGGGGCGGGGCGGGGCTGGTCATCCAAGTTGGCTAATGGAGAAAATCAGAGAATACCCGAAATGAGCCGAGATGAAAAGCACCTGGCTTTCGCTATCCTGTATCCACGAAATCATGCGCTTTTGGCGGGTGCGGAACGGCGCGTGTTTAGGTTCGCGGCGGCCGCGCAGTAAGAAACAATGCAGCTCGTCGGCAAGTAGCGCGAAACAATCCCCGGGTACGTCGCGTCGGCGGCGGCGGCCCTAAGTCAGACTTAATTAAGTCTCGTGTGAACAGGGCTTAGGCGGCGCTTACTGCCGCCGGCGTGGCGTGGTGGGGGCGGGTGGGGGTGGGGGGCAGCCGCGAGGCGGATGGCGTGGCAAGGTAAAGCCGTCGCTGTGCTGCGGGTGGAGTGTGGGTATGAATGTATGTGTGAGATTGCATGTAAAGGTGGGTTTGAAGACCGGCTGCTGCGACTGTTTTGTGGATGATTGTTACACGTGGTATTAAGAAGTAAATACGACAACTGCTGACTTGGGGATGATGTGTATTAATAGTGAATTAATTGATTTGTTCTTGCTTAGTGTGTTAGAATTTGTTGTTGTTTTTTCTTTAACAATACAGTAAGTAGTGATCTTCAATGTGGCCTGCAATAAAGAGAACGATGGTACGTTTAATGTCATTCCATGCCATGGAATTAATTTAATTTGAGAACTAATTTCTTGATTTTTTTCTTTCGAACTAGTACATTGCATCTTATTGCTATAAAATCCTTATTTATTACATATTTTGTTCGTATGATGTTCATTTGACAATATTTATCTTGTTGTACAGTTTGTTTCTCGGTGACGAATCAAGTGTGTTCAAGGCCCCAATGTCAGAAAAAATTTTATTATTTCTTATTAACACGAGAAGATGCGTATACGTCACATCTTGATGTTTGTCAAACACCTCAGAGAGCGCAATTTCGATCGTGAAGACGCCGCGGAGTTCGGTGGTAGGGTTGTAGCAAAGGGTACGATGCCCGACGAAGACCGAATGAGTTGGTGGGGAGACAGAGTGCTGCTGAGATAGTACAGGGGGCGATACAGAATAGTTTCGTATCATTATCAGTGAGGGAGAGACAGATCGATGCGCTGAGGGTGCATCAGAGATCAACGAACAATGTACAATTACAGCGGGGAGGATTCTGTGTATAACAATGGGTGATAGGGGTGATCCATCTAGAGTTAATCAGAGACCGCATGAGCAGGAAGATATCTTTCAATGAAGAGATTAGGTGAACTGTCTTGCGAGTGAAGTAATTACCAATGTTTGGCTTGGTAGCAAAATAATGGCAAACACAATAACCCCGTACTGTACATATTTTGTAAATATGATGTGATATATATGAAATGCTGGGAATGATATGTGCTAATAATTGATTTTGAAAAGCATTGTAATTAAAATTTGATTCAGTGGCAATAATCTGATGATAAATTTCCATGGTGGTGAATATTGTTCATTTTGTGGAAAGAAACTAAAATTCTGTAGTCAGGGTGACACTCAAAGTGCAGTATTAATTTAGGCAAACAATAATATTAATTGGATGTTTCACAGTGCTCTTTCTTATAACCGCGTGCGTTTTATCGCGTTTATTAACGTTATTAACGCCCTCAGCGTGTAGGGAAGGGCGTGCGGCGAAGTTTCCCTTGCCGTTTCTTTCTCCGCCGTTCGCGCCCCGTTGCCCGGGGCTCCCAGCTGAGTCGGCCGGCCCCACCCGCGCGCCCGGCAGCCAGCCAGCCCCGCCCACGCCCGTCCGCGGGGGAACCATGACGAGGCAGCTCGGCGCCCCAGGGCAACTTTCAAAACGCCGCCTCGCCTCGCCTCGCCTCGCCAGGGCGCTCGCGCGGCACAGCACGGCGGGCGGAAATCGAATTTACTCTTCCGTATTACGTTGCGGAAAACGGCTTGAAAAATGATTCCGAGAATGGAAATTAATGCTTTTAATAAAGACAAAGTGATTTTTTTGTCTCCCTTGTAATTTGGCGAAATTGCGTAGAAAACTTCAGTATTTACAATTAAATTCGTGCATTCAAATCATTTTGGGCGTTGTTGTGATTACATTACGGATGCAAAATTAATGTTTCGCTCTTGGAAAGTCTTTTTGCAATCATTTCATTCTAAAGATTGGACATCACTACCGATTTTAGTTCATTGTTATAGCTTACATAATAATAGTTATAATTAATTATTAAAACATTATGGAAATATGAGTACTTAATTCACATGAATGTATGTGTTCATTGCAAGGAAATATGGGAGCGTCATGAACAAATTAAGAAATTTGCGAATAAATCACATTCTCTGAAGTCATTACGAATTAATTTAAACAATTTCATTAATAAAATCACGTTATGTTTCATTTGTGGTAACGTAAGAAGTAATCTTCCGATATTCTGTACCATTTAGTGACTCAATTGTTGGCAGTGCTATTAGAACTAATAGATAGTATACTCCTGTTTGAAGATGGTTTCAGATTACAAATTGAATGCTGTTATTATGGTATATGATATTTCAGCAATATTTTTCGTCGTTATATTTGTAAAGCTACTTAAATACGCTTTATAAGAAACACATTCAAGTAAAAATGCTTAGATGTATTACTTCTACTCGTAGCTAAAAAGCAAAACGGAAAACACCAAGTTTTCGTCTCAGAAGTAAATCCTCGATTTGTCCTCATCTCGTAGAAACCTCGATTCTGTCACATATCTCTCCAAACCCTAAGCACAGCTGTCATATCGCTCCGTGTGTAGACGGTGGCGGTCCCCTCCCCCTCCCCCTTCCGCACGCCCGCCCTCCCGCCCCCCGCCGGACGTGTCATCGCGACGGCGGCAGCTGCCTCCAATTGCCCGTCCCCTCCTCCGCAGCTCCGCAGGCGTCCCCCCCCCCCGCCCCGCCCGACCCCCGACCCCTCTCCGCGCGCTCGGGGACGAAGCCGCCGGCCAGAACGCATCACGCGGCCATTTTTTTTGCGTGCGCGCGAAATTGCCTCTGAACTCGTCGCGGCGGCCGTGCGCGCGCGCGCTCTGTGCCCTGCGATATGCGCGGGCGGCCGGCGCAGCAGCGTCTCGGCGTTCGCGTTATTAATGCGGGAAGGGTCATTTGGGCAGTGCCTCTACACGGGCAATTTATTTATTTATATAAGTATTTATTTTATTTATTTATTTATTTATTCTGGCGGTTGGGTCGGACGTTGATGTGTCGTGCTTGCCGGTTAACACCCTCAGTAATCATAACTCGCATTAATGCCTCCCAATAAGTCTCCCTGTAATAATGTGGACTTAATGACGACTATTTAGAGGAATATGTTTTCATTCCACGAGGGTAAGACAGTAAATATATTCATTCAATGTTTTTACCGTACAAATGTGCAACTATACCACATAGGCTTCAAGCGTTTCAGGGTACTGGGTTCTAGCGGTACATAGCACCAGCTTTCGGATGTCATGAGAAAAATATATTTTCCGATTGAGCAGCAAGCATTGTATGCGCTGCTTTCTTACCTGTAGATCGGCGGCAGACCTTCGGTCTCTGAAACCATCTTTACGTGGACAAACAGAAGGTAATTGGACGTGACACGATCGAACCGTATCCAGGATGCTCTGACATTTCGAAATACAGATTTTGAACAGCTTCAGCGGCGAAATGTGGATGCGCTTTGCCTTGCGTCAATCGATTGATCACGATGTTCTTATTTGCACAACCTGACTAATGGGCAGTTCATCAATAGTCACTCATGGGTTATTCAGGATCAGTGTACGGACTTGCTGGTTGTTGGGATCGGTAGAGGATGCGGCTGGATATCTTACTATTTTCTAATCGTGCTTGCTTGTTTGGCTGCTTTTGAAGGGTTACGAGTAAATCCGCTAGTAAACTCTTCGCCGAGGAAGAACATTACCCCCACGTTATGGCGAGTCTTCTAAGTATTTCAGCTTTTGTTACACATTCAGATAATAATAATAATAATAATAATAATAATAATAATGACAACAATAATAATAACGAAAGCCTGTTCATCTTTGGTGCAAACGGAGAGTGGTACAGTCGTGTTTACGTAGCAATAACGCAAGCGAACATTGGGTGATAACGATGAAACTTACCATAAGCAAAGTGAATGTTGTCATCTTAAGTCTGCTAAGTGCACAAAGCTCTGCAATCAACCTGCAGAGAATTATAACTATAGTGCAGACACTTATTAACTTACTCTGGCACTTATTTTTTGTTTTTGTTTTTCACTATTTGATGCCTAATTGAATAATCAAATTAATTTATTTAATTATGTTTATCGTTTTTCGTTCCCTAAGGTGATACTTATTTTAATACACCGTTTCTCTGCTTCATCATTCTCTTAGAGTATGGATTCCTGTAGTTTGTTGGCGCCAGCGGACACGGGGTTTTGACACGAACGGCCTGGCCGGTTGCGCAGCGGGGCGTCCACACTCCTGAAGATGCGCTACGCACTTGCTTGTCCCGGCTCCCTGCAAACGCGACTAAATGATTGGCTCCTCTGCGTTGCGTTCCGCGCGTTGCGTTTCGTGACTGGGAGCCGTTCCGCGCGATGTTCGTGTAAATTTCCGATATTCCGTTTAAATTTATGAGTTACGGGACGGGCCATTGACTTTTCAATGCGCGCGGGCACTCGGGGTGAGGCGAGGGACAGATAAAGACGTGAACGCGTTTGTTAGGACGCGACCGTTCCCGTGGATTACGTTTCGTAAGGAATAAATCTGCTTTGAATTTGGTTGTTGTTGTTGTTGTTGTAGCTTTTATATGGGTTTCTATTTAGGATAATGTTTCAATATTAACGATCTGTGAGAGAAAATATATTGGAAGAGTTTTGCATCGTCTGTATCAATTCAGCTCTGAATTACACCACGCAAAATATATGTAGCTACTTAAGTGTCGAGACTGACACTATTGGGCGAGTTTTTTCTATTAGTGTTGTGATCATCTGTAGAGTCGAAATTCATATTTGGAAATAATTTTATGCCGTGCCACTACAGAACACCTTAATGTTTCCTCTTAACCGAGCGTATTAGCAATGATGATTTATCATTTATTTGGCGTCCTTACCAAACAATCACCACTCTCCCTAGATCACAATTTTGGCTTTCGCTAAAACAGTTTCTCTAAACCCTGGTCTTTAAATATTTAATTTTTGTTTTAATTGTGAGCGACATGTTTGTATTTAGTTCTGTTTCGTTGAAAAAGTATTTCGTGGTTATGTCATTTCCGAAACACAGAATGGCACTTAAGTTAATAAGAAATATGACTGGCATTCTTTATCACGACCGTCTGTAGGTAAGTTTTGTTCCTTTGTGACATCTGGAAAATGAACAGTTTTTACTACATGCGCGCATGTTGACGCATGATAGTCATATACGCATATCACGAGTGATATTCATAATTCATACTTGTAGTTTTTCATGTAATACTAAAAAAACTTTAAATTAACTCGTGGCGGGATGGTATCATTGGGGAACTCAAAGTTACAGAGAGTGTTTCTGACTGAAGAAAGACTTTTCAAAAGCATCGTATTCATGAAACATTCTCCGTTTCGTCTACTTGTACATCGTGCTTAGGAGCTCAAAGGTGGAAACTGAACACGTGTACGCAAGCTGTTTGTTAAATGAAATTAAATCTACAGCAGAGATGGTATTTCGCTATGGTATGGTATTAACGAGAAGCAAAATGTAAATTTTAATACTCTTCAAATAATTATGGTTTGAATGTCGTTTCTTTGTGAGAGCTTTATCTTCTTTATAATATGTATCAGCGTGTATGTCTATACCAGGTAATGCATCTGGAACCAAGAGCATTTAGAATAAATTGTCTTATAATAGGTGAAAGTAGATACAGCGGTCTTGTAGCCATTTTATTATGGGTTAGGTCATATAATTAATTCTGACTGACGTACAGCAGGAACTTAACTATTTCGACCCTTGATAATTCCGATTTTCTTTGGATTTACCTCGACCATGCGTGATTCATATATGCATACATGGTAGGAATCACAAAACAGGCTGTGCCAAAACGTTTCTAGATTAATCACTGGAGGGAGAACACGTCATTCAAGATAAAATCTCTCGTTTAGAAACTGTAATTTCATATCGTGACGGATCGATACTTCGGTAGCACAGTATATTGAAACCTTATATTGTTGCGTTAATTACTTGAGTTAAAATAAATGGATTATTGATATTTTTAAGCCAGAGATAAATTCTACAGTAGTAGTTTTTTTTCTTTCTTTTTTTTTCTGAATATGTACATAATATTCTTTACCCTGATTGTTTATGACAGGAGGAATACGAAGGACATTTGTCGGCGTCCCTTTCTCTTCATCAGTTTCTCAATTCAGATTATCGCACGTTTCATATTGCTGAACAATTTTTCCTGTTAAAAATGTTAGCTGTTGTTAAGACATTTTATTGTTATTAAAAAAAACAAACAAAAAACATAACTTTAATTATAATCACAGGTATTAAATGGCTACTTTTTATTATTTATTAATTTATTTATTTATTTGCGGCCAAAACAACTTATAGGCCTAACCAATAGAACGAAATAACGTATGTGACGTTTGGTGGAGAGAGATAATTCGCATTTAGTGCTCAGAAGCAAAACAATGAGCCTTCTCAAGCATTTGATCTCCGAATCAAGGCAAAGAGCGAAAAACTTGAATCGAAAAGGGTATCATCAAACCAAAATAACTATTATTAAAATGATAATTACTTAAAATCATACGTTATCAACATTATGGTACCCAAACGAGTACTCTTTTATAAAAATACACAATTATTTTATTTCCTTGCTGAAGTGTGTCAATTGAAGACATACAGTTACATACACACATACAGTTACATACACACATACAGTTACATACACACATACAGTTACATACACACATACAGTTACATACATACATACAGTTACATACATACATACAGTTACATACATACATACAGTTACATACATACATACAGTTACATACATACAGTTACATACATACATACAGTTACATACATACATACAGTTACATACATACATACAGTTACATACATACATACAGTTACATACATACATACATACAGTTACATACATACATACATACAGTTACATACATACATACATACATACATACAGTTACATACATACGTACAGTTACATACATACATACAGTTACATACATACATACATACATACATACATACATACATACAGTTACATACATACATACAGTTACATACATACATACAGTTACATACATACATTACATACATACATTACATACATACATTACGTACATTACATACATACATACATACATACATAATTACATACACATACAGTTTTTACTTCACATACAGTTTTTACTATTTTTTGACTGAATACATCTAAAATCTAAATTGTTTGTTCTTTCGTAACGACTCAGAATTCTGTTAAAAATCATAACTAGATATTTTTCAACAGTGTCAATATAAGTACTTATAAAGTATCATTCACAAAAAAGTTCGATAAGCATCTTTTAACCATCCATCCATGTGATTTATGGATGAGTCCTAGTAGTCCCGTGGCTGTGCTTGCGCGTGGCGAGGGGGCCCGGCTTTAACAAATGAGCGGGCGGCGCATGACGCCCCCGCTCCTAGCGGCGGCCTGGCGAACGAGCGGGCGCGTTTCATCTTTCTCTCGACGGCCCCGGCCCTCGGCACGATATTGCGTGCTTGTTATTGGAGTTACGGAGCGCGCGTGCGGCCGGCGTGGGCTTTGGCAGGAGCCGTTGCGTTGCCGGCTGAACTTCCTCGTTCGGCGGCGGATTTAAGTTTCGCGTGATACTTTGTCAATAACATCGGAGTTTGATATTTTCATTAGTAAATGGAATGCAGTGTATGATACTCACGTATTAACGGCTTTGTGTAATTTTTGGCGATGTTTGAAGTGATGTAAAGTTCGTGGTAACCTGAGTCTCCTTAAATAAAATACATTATTTGCTTTTATTTACATCAAGGTTTCTGCAGAACTTCTCCAAAATCAAATTATATAGCTATTTTGTAACGTGCATTATTCTACTTCTTCAAATCATGAGTATAACTTTTTCTAATATTGCCGAGCTGGAGGAAACATAATTTATGTAAAATAATTAGTTTGTATCAATTCTATTCCTAATTAAAATGAAATGTCTGGAGTTGTGTACAATCTTGTAATCTTTGTGTCTTTATTGTTTTTGCTTTGTCATTGTCGTATGCTAATGAGGCTGTTGTGAAGAGTCAAGGTTCCTCCGCGACCTCTTGGGATGTTTGGGTTACCATCGCGTGCAGAGGAAAGCTGCAGAGAGGAGAGAACAGTTCCAGTGACGATGGAACATATTTCTAAAAAAAATCTGAGAAGTGGAGTCAAGTCAAAAATAGCGAGAAATAGTGTAAACTCAATGTAATCTGGCAACATTCTTGAGCAACATCGATTTTAGTTCTCTTACTTTTTTAATTTTTTATATCATCAAAACAATCACTTCATGCCGATCCGGTGGCCGAGGTCGCTAAGGCAGTATTGCCGTAGCGATCTCGGACCGAAGGATCGCGGGTTCGAGTCCCGCCTCGGGCATTGTTGTATTGTTTTCATCCTTTCACCCCCATCATCATCATATCGTATCACCAGCACAGTTACCATACCTTTACGAGCAATAGTGGTCGTTAATGACCTAGTAGTTGATGCGACCTTGAATTTAAAAATAATAATAATAATAATAATAATAATAATAATAATAATAATAATAATAATAATAATTTCATATTACATTGTAAAAGCCTTCGCAAACTGAATATGCTTACACACACATGTACACTATTTACTTGCATTTCCCATTTCCCCATGATTATTTTTCAACGTATATGTTTCTCTTCCAGTGGGTTGCATACTTTCATTTAACCCACTTTCCAGGCAAAACCTAACGCGGCAGCGCGGGTCGTTGGTCGAAAGGAAACCTCTGGCGTCTTCGCCCGCTAAGTGTTACAGGAGCCGCGGCCGTGTTCCGAGGCCTTAAGCAAGCGTGACGCGATGACGCCACCGCCCGCCGTTCCGCCCCGCGCCGCCGCCGCAACGGAACACGTCGCCGCGCGTCGTACAGTTCGCAGGCGCCCCGGGCACTGGCGCTGGCGCTGCCCGCAGCGCGCGGCGAAAGCCCTCGGAACACGAGGGGAACCAGGGGGAGCTGGCTACGGCGCTATTTTATGGCGAAATTAATAATTACTCGATAATTATAGCAATAATAGTAACAATAAAAAATAAAAAATAATTAATTAATCAATTAGATAAATAAATAAATAAATAAATAAAGTGCGGCAGACGTCGTCTGCACCGATGAGGCTGTAGGTTCGAGTCCTGCGTAGACATGGTCATATTTGTGATTTCCCTTCCCCCCCCCTCATCATCATCATCATCACAAATTTCACACTTCAAGGCGTTTCCTAATTCAAGGTTGTTACCTTGTCGTTTTGAGGGATACAGCTGAAAAGCTGATCCTGGAAAAATTACACACGTTAGACGTGTAGCGTGGTCAGTAATAGCCTATACGCTAATAATAATAATAATAATAATAATAATAATAATAATAATAATAATAATAATAATAATAATAAATATAACAACTAACATCCTCGTGACTTAATTTACGAGGCCTCTATTTTTCACATTCATCCTTGTAATATTAATCCAAGGGCTTACAAGATTCATCACCCAACAATATAATTTAATAAATAAATATTGTTAATAATGGTTAAACGTGGATGACGTGGGTAACAGAGGACACGATGGCAAGACCATCCGATAATGTCTTAAGTCCTCAGTAGATGATGGGAAGTAAAAGCACAGACCGCCTTGTTATTCTTATTGATTAAAAATAGTATTTGTTAACTGCATTTCGTTTACTTGCATCTAACGTTTCTTTGTGGTGTAAATATAATTAAAAAACTGATTAAATAGGTCTTGGTGTATATTATTGAAAATTAATGTTTTCTGTACGGCAAATGAAATGTGTCGACATTGTCGTGTTATAAATTTGCACCCAGTTCTGCCCCATCGGAGATCCGCTGTAATTTACAACACCCTTGTGGATTGACCTAATCCCTTGGTGCTGGGCAGTGTCAAGTAACGACTGTACGCCGATCATTCATATTTTATATCATGACGTATTCGTGTCGTGCACTATTCTCAAAGGATTGTAATTGTAGGTGCTTAATTATCTTCAGAATTTCATTATTCAATTGTGACAACTACAGAATATGCTTCCCAAATTAGAGATCGATTCTACTTATTGGAGTTTGTGATGCTAATAATTTAACGTGCTGTCTTTTGCAGGAAGAGCAGGAAATAAATTGAAGTTTTGGAGTACTCGTGTAAATAAGATTTAGTGAAAGTAGATGTTCTTTTCATCAGACAGAATAATTTCTTGAGACTCTTTTGTATTCGTGTAAGTATACAAAAAATGGTTTGAGTACATTTAAAATAGACGCTTTTAAACACATGATTTCATCAAATGTATTACTCGTATCGGCGCGCTTTGGCACAATGCTGATTCAATAGGTTATAGTTAGTAGTGTGTTATTATTTCTCATCGCAGAAAATTGGATTAATGTGTCATTCGGAACATGTAAATGCAGAGATAAGGTTGAGTTATTTGCATATCTTACCATATAGAATAACCAGTTGGCAAGCTCATTCCGACCAGATGGTTCGTGGGTGTCACCTCTCGCTGGATGTACAATAGCAATCCCCTACTGTCCCCGCTTAGCCGCGGCTTGCCAACACCTGCGGGACGAGAATTATCTCTGGGCTGACCTTGGATTCATCTCGCGTTTCCCGCTCCCGGTTTCCAAGTGGACAAACTGCTGTGCTTAGATTTTACCTCATTGATTCTGCCCTCATAATACTTTAATTTGTAGGACGCACGTATAACATCTGTTAAAAAATAATTATTAGCTAAAAAATACATCAGCCTAAATTCGAAATATTGAAAAATTGATTATAACACAAAAGTGTCGAACAACCGATATTCATTGCAAATTCCATTCAGCATTTCGTTTCGAGTGGAGCTCATTTATCTGAAAAGCAGAAATAAGAGAGTTTATATAGTATTAATGTATTTATTTATATCTGTGTAAAATATCTTTACAAAGAAAACAAATACGGTATAACGTCGCTTTTGGAGTGCTTTGAAATTCAGCTACACAAAATGACAGAGTAACTGTTAATGAAAAACGCTGCCAGAATGTTCCAAAGAGTCTCTCACGGCACGTGGATATAAATTAAAATTGTTTAGTTTTTACTTCCTGTGTTAAAGTCCATCAGCTATTTCACATGCGTCGGTGTATTAATTTGAAAAATTAAACATAATAACGTTGCGAGGAAGCATTGGTTTCGTTAATGCCCTGCCGAGGACGTCAGGTCCTGCAGAGAGACGGCAAGTCTTTTGTCGCTGCTTCGGCTTTGTCACGAACCTCATAACTAATTCCCATCGTCGATAGCGTGGGATTTCCACCGCCACGCCTGGCCTTCTGAGAGATTAGTGGGTTAATTACGCGTTTGTTGTCCAGATAAATTAGGTAAATTTACTACAGTGCTTAATTAACCCGATGGGCGAACAGTAAAGAGGTTGTTTCCGAGCACGTCGTTATGCTTATTCAGTGTTCGTCTCCGAGGTTAGGAAATTTTGTCGTATGTTACAACTGGTTTCAAGGTGTTTTGTGTTATTTATTCGGTTGGTATGTAAAGTATATCCGTTATTTCTTTACTCATTTGTAAGTTTGTCTATTCTATCTTCCTTTGCATCTAATTAATTAACTTCTTAATTAAATAGCTAGGTAATATTTCTCTAGAACATGAAAAAGGAACTTTGTGCTTCGGTATGTAATAGTTATGTATTCAATTGTATTCAGATTTCTCGGTACTAATTATTTTCTTCTATTTGAATGTTGTTATTTTTCGTACTTACTATTTACCAGTAGCCATCTAAAATTGTTCCTTTCGTAAACGAATTTTTAATGAAAAGGAAACTTTCCTTTTCAGACATTTGCTATTTTATTCTATTTTCTCCTTTTTCTTGTGAAATGGCTATCATGAAATTGAAAATATGCATATCGAATTATACTTGGAAACAAATAAATGTATAAATTAGATTAAGTATATGTGTGTTACGAGTATTATGCCAATTCCGTACGTTGTGATTAACATTGTTTCAGACTTAGGGTCCCATGTTTTTCAAAAATACATTCGTTTTTGGGTGGATGGGAGGGGGAAGATCAAGCAACTGTGAAAAAATTAAGGAAGGGGGAGAGGGCGTGAAGAAATAATGTTACGAGGAGAAGGGGTTTGAAAAAGCTAAATTTTGCAAACGTTTTAATGATTCCATATGAACCCTAAGTAAGCTTATTTACGTTTGCTATATATTTGAACTGACTTGAACAAATTTTGATGTTTTCAATTTTCCACAAATGATCTTCTAAAAGTGTTGGCGGCCGTTATACATATCGACGTTCAATCTTCAGAGCACTCGATTTAATGGAACTATGTTCTTGCGATGGTGCTTGTTAACTCAGCAACTGTCGTCGCCCAGAAGCTTTGTCAGTACAGTGAACGCGCGTTGAAGCAAAGTCGACGGTGGGAGGTGAGAGGATAAAACGCGAGATGTGAACGAGAGAGAGTTGGTGTCGCTACAACAGCGGGCCAGAAAGAGAAGAAGAGGAGGAAATTCCGGACCTTGAAAAGCACAGAGGAGTCGATTTCCCGATACGCGTATCGTTCGTAAACTACATCGCTCCGATAACCGGTTGCGATCGCATGTGGTGGACGGGCGGGGGCGGGGGCGGCGGTCGCCGGGGAGGGGGAATGGGAGGGGAGGGGAGGGAAGGCGCGGGGCAAGCCGGGCTGGAGGTGGCCGAAGAACATCTCAGCCCCCTAAACAGGTTGGGAGTGGCTGAGCGCGGTATAATCCATTCGCTGTAGTATGAGAATTTGTGACGTTCAAGGCCGGCGACTTTCAACTACTAGCGCTGCAATAGCACAAACTCTCTCGCATTATTTGAATCTTTGGAATTTTTGAAAATGTCGAGGTCGATTTTGGGGCCTGCACCATTTTAAGCGTCCTTTGCTCTATCGGTTGAAAGAAAGGATACATTTGGAGCCGCTTTTCAGAAAATAATTGTTTCAAAATTGCCTGTTTCTCAAGCCAAATTATACGAAAACTATTCATATTTACGAAAAGTTATCCGTGACCTTATTTAAAGATCTGTCTTGGAAGGGCAGATTTCAATTTCGAGGAGGGGGGAAATATTTTATCTTCATTATTATAGTTGCTGCAAAACACGAAAATTATTAAATATTTTGTAAATTTTCAGAAATTGAATGTTCAACGAAAATGAGACCCGGGCCATTTGAAAGATCTCGCTTTATCTGAGGAATATTAATCCAACTATTTGGAGCCACTCCTGTGAAGATTTTGAAAATGTTGAGCCTTGATGTAAAAATCAAACTATCCTATTCAAAATCTCAGAGCCTCCAGTTCGGCCTGATCAATCGCGGAATATCAGTTTTGGAGACAATCCTACAGTTCCGCTAGCGTTGACCACACACAAACAGCCGGAAAGGCAGACGTTTTACCGTTCATAGACTTTTTTGGTATCGTGAACCCACAAAACGTGGATTCTAACTATATAACGTGCCAGAGGAAGTAATTTACTAAAAACAGGAAAAGGATTCTTTTCCTTTTTTTTTTATCAAGGCCCTATAAATCGAGATTTCCTGTCGAAAAATCGCTGATTTTTGACGCAGCAAAAAATGTTTTTACAATGCTTTCCGTTAGTTACGTATGTACGTAATTTGGCGAGAAAGTGAAAAGGAATGTGATTGTTGGGAATAAATGGAACACATGTTCTGCTTTTCGGGTATAGGAAATGCTCCGCGCTGAGCTGGTGTATGGCGGGTAGGGCCAGGTAGGAAGAAAGCGGTTATTGGAAGGAGATCATGGTGTGGTTAGAGTCTGCAACACAGTGAACCCATGAGGACAATAGTCTTGGAAGGAAAGGATAAACCAATAGATGAACTGACTTTTGTAAGAAGCATGAAGCGCTCAGTACCTAGGGTAGATGAACTAATACAGTTAAATAATAATAATAATAATAATAATAATAATAATAATCACTAGCAAATAAAAACAGCCTTTATTTGAATTCAAATACCTGTCGAGTCAAAATAACGCTAACTACAGTCGTGCCATGTACAGAAACACGTCGATTCCGTACGTAATTAATTCCGAAAGAGGAGCGAGAGGTGGTGGGGGCGGTTGGGGGCGGGCGAGTGGCCATGGAGAGCCGGAAGGGCCGAGCGCGGCCGCCGCCGCCGCGAACAGGGCCGTCGCCGTGTCAACAGCGCTCGTCGCTGGGGCGGGGTGGGGGCGGGGGCGCCACCCGCACAGCGATTGAGCATGCGGTGGGGCGGCCCGCGCGTGTTTATAAACCGCCTCCAGTGGCCTCTCCAAATAGTATCGGGGCCGGCGGACGCGCTCGGGGGGTAATCCCGCAATGAATCACTTTCGCCGCGCTCCAAGTGGAGCGGCAAGTGGCTGGGCGCCGCGGGGGCGGGGGCGGGGCGCGTGGATGTGGAAACGAGAAGTGCTGCATTCCCAACACGTGGGAGGAGCAGAGCAGAGCAGAGCAGAGCAGTGCCAGCGAGCGGGAAGAAGATTTACACGTGGAGGTCTAAAAGGAAGATGCATGAAGACCCAAAGACCCAAATGGAAGAAGGAAGATGAAATTGCTGAGTCGCGGTCATTTCCGTGTTCACTTCCGCAACTGGGTTGAAATTTTTTTATTTAAAATATTTTTATTTAATTTTTAAACGTCTATTTTTTCGTCTTTTAATGACCAAATCGTATATACCCAACATATCCTTCGAAACAGTATTATTATATTTTATTTTGTAAGTAATAGGTCGTCGTATTTTACTGTTCGTGTCTTGAAATTAAAATTGTTCTTTTAGAAAAGTTTGGATTACTTAATTGAACATAATACGATACTTTCAAAGATTCGCGTGTTAATGCATTTTATAATACGGTTTTAAAGAGTAGAATTTGAAATTCAATAGAAAAATATAGGTAACTGAAATGTAAATATTGTTAATAAAATATATTATTTATTTATCACTTTTCACACTGAAACAGATTTATCTAAATAATACTTCAAATAACAGACGGAATAGTAGAATCAAAATATTTTGTGCAGTACGTCAATTCAGACAATCATGGACCTAATGCACCTATAAACATCTTTTTAGGTGCTTTCAAAAGAAAGGAAGTAAAGTAATACTTGTAATATATAAATATATTTATTTCACATTAGCAAATTTTTAATATAAAAACAGAAATTGTTCAGTAGATTGGAAGTTTAATTTTCCGCTGAATACTTTTAGTTTGAACGTGTGAAGATGCGCCTTGAAAGAACACGGCATCCGACTGGTGATTTCCGAGGGCGTCAGAGGTTTGAGGCTGCGGGCCTTCGCCCGATGAGAAATGCCGCGGATTACTCCCTGGCTATTGGCGGGCGCAACGCCCCCCAGCCACCGCACCGGGGCGCGCCGCCTCCGCCGCCGCCGCCGCCGCCGCCGCCGCCGCTCGGCTTTCCGTTGCCATGGAGACGCCGCAACCGCCGCGCCGGCGACCGCCCGCGCGGGGGCGACGGGCGCGCTGCGTAGCGACGCTTCCGCGAATCACCGCAGTGGGCGCCTCTTGGTTGGCGGAGCACGCCCGCGCCCTCGCGCGGACCGAGAGGCACGTGCGCGTCACAGCTCACCGTTTGACGCCGCGTGGGCTCTGACACCGGCGCTCCATAGCGAATGGGGATTAGATGTTTTGATGGAATCAATTAAGCTTCTTCTTCATCTTCTGCAGGGCTTCTCGTTTTCGTCCTCGTCTTCTTGTTCTGCCTCCTCCTCTTCGTTTTCATCGCATCGCCAGCTAATAACCGCGCGATAATTTAATTATTTGTCTTATCATTTCTTTTTCTCTCTTCTGGATTTTCGTCATCTCTTTCTCACTTTCCTATATTTTCAGCATTTCTTTGTCTTTTCTATTTTCTCATTTCTTTCTCTTTCGGCTACTCTCATTTCTATAACTTAAGAGCAAAAATTCTAGTTCTCTAGTGTTGGTAACCACGTATTTAAAAAAAATCATCATCATTCAAATATTTAAAGTTAAAATGTTGGCGAGAGATTCTATAGCTCATGAAAATGAGTTAAGATGGTACATCTCCCTCATACGTTACGTACAGTTTTTACTGTTCTTTGACTAAATAAAGCAAATCTAGCCAAAAATCAAATTCCTCGTTTTCCGCTGTTCTCATTTCTTCCTCTTTTGCCATCATTCCTGCATCCTTTTGCTGCATTTCTTCTATCTTTCTACGGAATTCTTTCAACTGATTTTCGTTTTACATCTGCGTTAGAATGCTATATATTCAACACTCGTGCAAAAAAATATTTCCATGGTTTCTTTCTACTCTACTCCTTTTCTTTCCAGGTCTATTTTCGACTTTTTTGTCGTTCTTGTTGACTTTGCCTAATGATATTTCATTTTTTTTAAAATCTCATCCATTTGTCATCCTTTTAGGGATGTGCCCAAGTAACATCTCTTTTTCCTAATAGTTAAGATATAGTTAACCTCAATTTCCTATTTCTTTCTAACTCTACCTGAACACGGCATTTCGTTATTTTCTCCCCAGATTCTATTATACGATGGCCATTCTGTCATTGCGTTGTATGAAATCAGTGTGCGCAATCTTGCTGAAGGCACTGATTATGCAATTGTTTCTCCATGTTTCCATTTCTACTCTTGTCGTCCTTAACTGTAATCTATTTTGACATGGCTTTAGTCCTGAGAACATATTCCTGGGCTGTTAGCACCAGACCTTCGACTTTTTTTAAAAAAGAAAACATCCTCCTTATCTCCATTACGAATATCAGAAGAAATGTTGCACCAAGTTCTCACCATGACGTGAACAACCTCTTAGCCAGTATCGGATCTTCAGTAATATTCCAGAAACAGACCGCTCTCACTATATCGGTGCATTCTTCACTCAGTACCTCGGTACCTGTTGGGCCACATTCACTATTCTCACAAGTTCTTATTTTTTCTCACCGCCCTGTTATTTTCATCTTAATTAAAATCTATGAGGCTTTTATAGTTTTTATGATCAAGGACCTCATTTATAAGTAACTCTTTTATATACATCTCACGTTTTCCACATGTTAGCTGGAGACAGTTCATATTTTATGGAGTTTTTTTTACTTGCTTCAGGCTTACAAAATTTTAGAATGTATTTTTTAGAATAACTGAAAAATTTTGAAAATTATTATTTATATCAGTAGTCTTTCTTTCAAGGTGCTAAAGAATCACAAAAGTACGTGATTTCTGTACTCTGTGTGTACCAAGAAAATGTGTGTGTGTGTGTGTTTTCGATGTAGTAAAATTGCAAGCATTAAGCTTTCCCCAAATAAGTTCGTTGTGGATGATTTATTTTTCGCTCTGCAGCACCAGCACCTGTTATTCTATACCTCCATCTTCGTTGCCCTCCCCGCCGTAATACATAACAACTATCACGTGTTCCTGTGCCTCTTCTCGCCTCAGCCCCCCTGCTCGCGTCGCGCCGCCTCGCAACCGGCGATTTGCCTTTCAAATTCGCAGGAGACTGTTCGAACCGTTAGCCGCTTAATTCGTTTCAATAAGAACAATGTAGACGTGAAATGTTACCCTGCCCTCGGAAATAAATTACAATTAATGGCGTCGAACTCGCGTCCCCTGGCACGCCGCATCTCCTCGTACGAGGTCGCATTGTCCGCCGAGAGGCGGATGGGGGAGGGGAGGGAGGTAGAGGCGATTCACTGCGTTTTTGTTTCGGCGACGTTAAAACGCAAAGGGCGGAAATTAATAACTCGAGCGAGTCGTTGCGTCTGGAAAATATGGTACCTTAATTGAAAGGGATCCCGCGGGTCGGTAAAGAAGCGTGCGTCGATATCGACCTGCTGTGCTTCTCGCGGGGCCGGCCGCGGGCGGTGGGTCCGTGCACCGATGCGCGACCGGTAATTTTTACGTAGGGAAATAACCGGTTTGCCGCCGTTCTTCGTTTTTTTCATGTCGCCCCCCCCCCCCCCCCCCCCCCGTCCCACACGGTGCATTCGGACGATAAATTGAAGCGCTTGGCTTCGGAGAGAGCGAACAGCTAAAACTGAATTTCTGGAACGAATTACTCTCGAAAACGAGTTTCTTGTAATGCACTTAGGTGTGTAAAAATTACCTGTCTGCGAGGGTTTCCAGTAGAGCACGTTCGTTGTTCAGGTTGAGTTGGAAATAGAGTGGCTCATCCTGCTGGATTTTTTTAAAAAGTGTTATTTATTTATGTACTTTTTTGCACCGTGATTATGCTATAAATGTGACGACTTAATCCTTTGTGTTTATTATTTATAGCCTGCATCTCTCGCGGGTGGAAGTTTAAACTGGCGAATATTCCATTGTGCTGAGTTTTACAAACGCGTTTACGTATTTATACTTTATTCTTTGAGTGTTATACGAACTTGTGGTTATTATTTTGAATTAACCACGTTTCGTTATTTAATTTTACAGTGCTGTTTTTAATCGTAGCCTCGTAATCTTTTCATCCTGCTTAAGATAATCTCGCGAGACTTCCGTTGTTTCTTCTTCCGGCACGTGTGTTTGAGCTGTGCTCTCAGCTTGTATTTTATTCACGCACAGGAAGTCAGGAACAGGTAAAATTCTATCAGAATCATGTTTACAGAAGACACATTTTCTTAAAGTTTTGAGGTTGATGTTTGCAACTTTTTTAACGTAATTGTTATTGATATAGTTTTATTTTTATTTGCTATGTATTGCATTTTATACATGTTGTATCATTCATATCATCTGCATGTTTGTAGATTCGTAGAAAATCATTGTTTTTCGCTCATCGCTATATGTAGATTAGGCGTACTGTAGGTCTTTTTTGTTTTGTTTAATTTTTTCCTTGTGCACCAATGGCACTTAAAAGTTACTTGAAGAGGAAGAAAGAATGCCAAGGACAAAATATTTTTCAGGCTTCTTTATTACTCTCATGATTGATGTCTACAACTTCTTCCATTATGTGTGCCATGCCATTCTAGCGAAGATAAGTTGTGATAGTTGAAGTCTACATACAGCTTGTTGACGTTTAAGCATGTTGCAATTTGTCTTCATTACAATTCAAAAAATGTGGCTCGATGAGTTCTTTTATTTGTTTTCATTGGATACTGCGGTTAGATTATCAATTGAAAATTTTTGGGCCGGCAAAAATAATACAATTTTGTTGGCATTTCCAATTATGATAAATGAAGTTTTCTAAAAATCTGAGTTGGCGGACATATTAATATTCCCTTTTTCCCTTACATTCCTCAGCTATGTGCGCTAGAAGTTGTGTACGTAGCTGTAAGAGTAAATATCTCACAGAATTGTCGTTATCCAAAAATGGTTTCGTAGGAAAGTTTCGCAGGGGTACTTGGTAAGTCATCCAAAACACTGTCTAAATAACCTACAGCAATGGGCAGACATTTCGTCTTTTTAACACATGGATGTTACATTTTCTTTTGTGTTGCCTCTTTTTAATTTTTAATGCTATATTAAAAGATGTCCAACTTCTTTTTTCCAGCGTTGTGCGTGACGAGACACAATATCATTTGCAGTTCTTGTAGTACGTCATGTCGTGCATGTTACGTAATGCCCCAAACAGTGCCTGAATGATTGATAGTGCCTGTGGGCGTGGCCACTTAACATGATGTTTTTCAACTCCCCCCTCCCCCCTTCCGCCGACTGCGGAGGAGTGAGGAAGCTATTCCTTTGCGGCAGGGCTCACAAGACACTTCCCGCCTTCCCACGAGATGTGTCTTATCAAAGTATTACGTAAACTTCAATTTTTCTATAGTAGCCGATGACATTAGGTTATTGTTAGATCTGCCTTATAAAATGAATATTTTTAGTTAATTTGCGAACGTCCTTCTCAAAGGGGCTCTTGGCCTCAGGAATGTGCTTACCACTGTTAAAAAGATTCGAAATATAGAAATGATTATTACCCCTTCGAAGAGACTTCGTTAGTCTGCTTTTCCATCATGTTAAGCAACTAGTTTATGATGTTAAGCTGCGTTGCGTGAGTACGTGTTTTGAAAACGAACGACATTAGAAGCGTGTTTTCATATTCGTTCGAAAGCAATAAAGCAACATAATAAACGAGTTGCATACGCTTTTTTTAATAACTGCATTATAAAAGTATTGGAAACAAAATTAATTTTTGGAAACTACTTTATTGTGATGTGAAGGGTATTTGATATCTATGCGAACAAAGTATGTTCGTTAGTTCGATTTACGTCTGCCTCCCCAAGATTATCCCACTGCTTTTGGCTCAATGTGCGATGAGGCAATTATTCATGCAATAAACGGCAAATACGGTTTCATCTGTAGACGACATTTTATGAACGGTTTCCTTTAACGAAAAAGGTCGTTCAAAATACTGGAATACCCAAAAAAACAATTATTGTATTTCAAAATTACACTTGTAGTTAATGTCACCTTAATGAGGGGTTATTTGTTCTTTATTTGTAGCGGTAATTATCCGTGTGAGTATGCACATGTCATCTTACCTTAACGCACTGACACTCTCTCAGACACCCATTTACTGACGCATTCGTTCAGTCATCGTCCGTCCGAATGTGTGGGTGAGTTTGTAATAGCATCTATGTTTGCAATAGAAAGTTTTAAGAAAGATTTCAGGGGCCACACACATTTGCAAAATAGGCGGCGGTTTTTCTCCTCTAAAGATTGATAACATTGCAGACGTATCTTCCACTGCCGTGGCATCGTTTCAGTTCGTGGTGTGGCTTCCTTTCCGAGCTCCACCACTGGCACAAGGACACAAGTGGGCGAGGCAAAGCGCGCGGTAGCTCCGAAACCCAATTCGTAGGCAGTTTAAGTTGCCAAGGCGAGGCAGGTCGCAGACAATAAACGGCACATTAAGATGCCTGATTTGCTTCTAAATGATGTGACGTTTTTGAAATTAGGGTTATTTGTCTGTTATTCGACAGTCGCCCCAGAAGGAAAGGACGCTAAGATGAAAATTATGTCAATAAAACTCTGTTATCCAAATTGAATTTCGTTTTCAGGTAAATGATTTTAAATATACTTTCCGTGAATGGAACAGAGAGTTGCAGTTTGAACCTGTTTGTTCATTCAGTATCCTGTCCATTTTGCAACAGCAGGTACCTGATTCAGCCAATAATAAAAACAACTTTTTTTAACGTATCACATAGCGAATTTCAAGAATAACAGTCTCAGAATAATCGGCATAAATCATAGTGTAAACACTGGCTCCATCAGTGTAATGTCTAGCGTTCCAAGCTGTTCACAAGTTCATCAACATTGGCACCTTGTTTATTAATCAATTATCCTTGGCGATCAGTCATAAGATTAAAACATTTAATAATATCGTACATGTATGAGTATATAAATATAATTCATAGCGTTGATATTACAATATTCGTTAAACGGGTATCTGATATTTAAAAATGCAGTATTTTAAGTTCAGAAGAAGTAGTTTGATTATAATTATGCTGGTTTATTATTAACTATTCTTATAATACTCTATTGTTGTAGTTTTAATTATTTCTCCTACATTGCGAAACAAGATAATGTGGCTATTTTTCACACACGTCGCTTTACATCAACTCTCTTTGTTTGCTGGGAAAAAAAATCCACGTCAGATTACGAGTGCGTGCGGCAGCTGCAAGCTGCGCGTCAACACGCGTGTCGCACGCCAAGGCGTGCCCCCGTAGCGTCGCAGCGGGGACGCCCCCGCCCACGCCCGCAGCTTATCGGCTTCCCCTCCGTTCCCGTCCTCGCCCCTCCGCGCCGCGCCTCGCCGCCTCCGCCGCGTCAGCTGTCAGCGCGCGAGATCTTCATAATGAACGAGAGAGTGCGAGGCTGGGGGAGGGGGAATGGGAGGGGACGAGAGTGGGAGTGACGGAGGGGAGGGAGGCGCGCCGCTGGGCGTACACGCGCGCGCGCTTGCGATCTCTCGCAGCGCCCAGTGCCCCACCCCGCCCCGCCCCGCGGCAGAGCTGCCGCCTCGTAACTCCTCACGTGTCTGCTGTGGCCGCTTGGTTTTATGCGCGTGTCGCTACCCAGCATTCTAACCGCCGCCACTACACGGTTACTACCACATCCACCACCATCACCACTGTAACTATCATTCAAATCACCACTATACTTCGATTTAAATATAGAGTAAGTTGACGTAAATCAGCTGTAACGGTGTTATCGAGTCGGGAGCTTGGATGACACCTACAATAGTGACGGTTAAGCACCCGTTTAGACGACACCGTAACAGCTGATCAAACATCAACGGACTCTGCAAATAAATGGAAGTATACCACCACCACCACCAACAACAACAACAACAACAACAACAACAACAACAACAACAACACAATACAATCCGCAGCCCTGATTTCCCTATCGACCCTTTTTATACCATGTAACTTTTAACTACCTTATTACCAGTAATCAGTATCTCTTCGTATCACTGCGGCATCAGTGACGAAACATGCCGATGATATACGTACAGTTATATTATTGGATTTTTCTCTTTACTACTGTTACCATCTGCAGTATTGTCATATGACGTATGAACTATTTCCAAAGTAATTAGCACATGCGAAACTTGTTCGTGTCATTCCACAAACGAAGAAGAAAAAAAAAACAAATTAAAATATCAAGAATTTGGATTCATAAAATAAAAATGTTCTTTGCATGAAATACTTCAACATACAGAACTTCAATTAATGATGATTATTAATGTTTCAAAAACATAGGGTGTTGGATTTGTTCGTGTGTTGGGTATACATTTGTACGTAAAGGTTTCCATGTATTTGTCACAAGTTCGTTGTATTCATTGTCGGTTTCCGATGGAGTGAAAATGTAATTTTGAGTAAAGTAAAGTCCAAAAAACGTAAAATAGGATTGCTTTATATATATTTTTTTTAATTTTATGAACGTTTGAAATTTAATTTGAATATGATTTAACATTACGTTTCATGGAACCATGTTTTTTGAAATACTTCCAATGAAAACGTCTATAATGTGCTTTGTCGAGAGTATTAAAACCCGTAATTCCGACAAAATAATTATTGTAATAACAATACATTTAGTATATTAATTATGGTAACATTCTTTACGATATTCCGTGTTCTGCATTATCGTTCATAGTTGGCTTGCATTGATAATAAAAGTGGCATTCGTAAGTAAAGCGAGCACATCTCGTGGTATTAGGAGTCGCTTTCTAGCGCGCGTAAAACAGCTTGGCGGCTCCAGCAACGCCTCCGGCCTCGTCTTTCCCGGCCGCCCTCGCGCCTTTTGTGCCTTCCCACTTCCCCCTTCCTCGGCCAGGGCGCGCGCCCCCGACAGCGGAGCGCGGCGCTCAGCCAAACGGGAGCCCCGCCTCTCCCCGCCTCCGACGCACCGGCCTCTCCTACCCCCGCGCCGGCCCGCCACGCCACTCCACGTCACGCTAGGCCACGCTTCGTTCCGCCCCCACCCTCGCACCATCCCCACACACCATTTCATACCACCTGCCGCCTGCCCTGCCTCGCCCTGTCCCACCCTGCCGCCCTTCCCCACCCTGCCTCGCCCCCTCCCCGCCCCGTCCCACCCGTCCCCGTCATTCCCCGTCCCTCCCCGCTCAGCCCCGCCCTGCCACGCTCCAACCTGCCCCGCCCTGCCCGCCTTCCTCGCCCTACCTCGTCCTACCCGGCCCCATCCACCCATCCCGCCCCTCTCCACCCCGCTCACTCACTCCTGCCCCTGTTTCGCTCCGCTCCACCCCACCCCACTCCGGCCCGTCCAGCCCTGCGCCGCCCCGCCTACACGCCAGGCTCTCTGGCCGCCGCCGGCCCGCCCGCCGACTCCGCTCTTATATTCGCTCCGCCGTCCCCACACCTCTTTGCTCCTGCTACCCCCTCCCCTCCCCATATTATCAACGCTCTTTAATCCGCGACCGACCTTTTAGGACTGAGGTTCTTTGCGTACGCACGCTTTCCATACAGGGAGTCAGTCTTCCCGCTGATCTACTATAACTACCTGCCTATTTAACCATTTAACCAGAATGTTACATATATAATATGAAAAGTACAACTGTAAAAACTAACGAAAGTAAAACCAAGGAGAATGTCTAAGAAACCTAACATACACAGTTATTTGGCATCACACGCAATTCTCTAGGCGTTTCCGGAAGCAACGCACTCTGGAGGGAAAAGTCGCCAGTACTGCAGCAGGTAAATTGTTCCAGTCAGTTATTGTCCGGTTGGCAAAAGAGTATTTACCTACGTCGGTTTTTTGATTCCTATATTTGTTTTTTGTATGGATGATCTCCTCTTCCGAAATATTGAGGGGTGCTCTATCCTAGTTCGAATGTCATTTAACGCTTTACATCCAGTGTACGCTTTCAGAAGGTGTACTAGTCTAGCGATCTTTCGACGTTTGCCTAAGGGGAGTTTGACGGGACGTTCATCTGCGCTCGCTGATCTTTCGACTGGACTGCGCATCGAGCTCTCGCCTTTGTTTTGCGTCTGGAGCGCCCTCGCTCAATGGTTTAAAGGACTCCATAAAGCAAGGCTTACGGCGGCGTAAAAAGGAAAGTGCCGTAAAGGCCTCGATTACCAGGTGTTACAACAACCGATGGTATTTCGGGTAAATTGAACCTAGAGGTTAAGGGAATTACTGAACTGCGAGCGAGCTTCGTTTGCGAGTTGATGTTCTCGTGGGGAAGGGGGGCGCCGTATTCCGAGAAATTATATTTCGGGCGTTGTGGGTAACGAAGGTGCGAATCAATACCCGAGCAGAATTCCTTTCTGGAATATTCGTCCTTTGGGAGAGATCGTAGGCTTCATGCCTTAAACAGATTTCAAACTCGATAATGGAATAATGTTGCGAGGTGTAATAAACTTCTGAGGTTTTGATTTATATCGAAAGTGTCATGTACATCCGCGTACGGATGGAAGTCGGATAATAAGGTTTGGGGCGCGATTCGCGCTAATGGATGGGGGACAATCGAAGCTGGGGCAATGGCCGAGCACAGAAGCCAACGCTGAGGGGATTCGACGGGAACATCCGCCCCTGGTGGCTCCGCGCGAAACCAATCAGAAAGACAATAGCGCAAAATACAATATTATTATTATTATTATTATTATTATTATTATTATTATTATTATTATACATTATTCATTATTCACAGTATCTACTGGTCGGTATGTCAACCACACACAGGAATGATGACCAGGTGTGTGGTTGCTTTACTGAAGGTTCAGATGGCATCTGACAATACGCCATGTATTCAAAATTACACACTTTTGCATATTATATACATTCCTGGCATCCAAGTGAAGACACTCCAGTGCCCGAAGTGTCATTTTTGGGATCACTCCTGAAGCTGATATTATTATAGGCACAGTTGTCACTTTACTGAAGTTCCACTGAGATGCGACTTCATGGGCAAGATCGGTATACTTCTGGATCTTCTCTTGATATTTTCCCGATATGTTGTGGGTATTGGGTATTGATATATCGATAGGGAAAACCTGCTGATGATTTCTATCAATGTACGTTATATCGGGTCTATTGCCGCCGACATGTCTGTCAGTGATAATGGAGCGATCCCAGTAGTGTGTGTGCTCACTACTTTCAAGCACATTCTGAGGCACATATTTATAATACGGCACGGAAGTGGCAAGTAAGCCCGTTCTCAATGCCAATAATTGGTGGACCTGCTTCGCCACTTCATCATGCCTCTTTTTGTATTATTACTATTATTTTGTGTTATTATTATTATTATTATTATTATTATTATTATTATTATTATTATTATTATTATTATTATTATTGTTCTTGTCGTTAATATCTACATGTTTAAAATAGTAAGGGTTATTCGTTTAGAAATAAATGTATTTGGGCTTTCTACTCAACTTCTTTTTTTTTTTTTTTTTTTTTTTTTTTTTTCTTTTTTCGTTGTGCAGTCGATTTACCAAACGATGCCGACCTTTTTGTTGCGCAAGCAAGAATGTAACCGATGGGAAGATAGCGAATTCTTTAAATTTTGAAGATTTATTTTTGAATGCAAATATTAGTGAGTGTATGTGAATGCAATGCCCAGCGATTGTCTGCTGTGTCCTTTTACGAAACAAGTGTGAATAATTTATTTGTGAAGCATGAAGTTCTTGACATAATGTGCTTAGCAGGATTTTGTCATATGTACAGAACTTGGTATAAATAAACCATTTCGATTACATTTTCAGAAACATGTATAACTGTGCTTTGACTGTATTGTTGAAGAATTTGTAAACCGTATTTCAATAGTCTTGGAGAAAAAAAAATCAGTAAATGAAAAAATATCTTAGGGTTTTCGATTTTCTGTATAGTATGCATAAATCATATTTTTCTGTTGGATCTTTCGTACTCTTTCTTTTATGCGATGCAATCGTAGTGCAATGCAATCGTAATGCAATAGTAATAATATCGGCAACAATGACTCAACACCTTGATCACCATCACCAGTTTCAAGAGAAACTGCACTGCCACTGGTCATAAATTTCTTTACCATTACCTGCTCCATCAACAATAACAATACTTTTGAGGCTGCTTTTACACACCTGCTTTCTGCACGCCCCACCATCCACCCACCCATGACACACATTTACTGAGCTGTTTCGTAACATCTCTTCGCCCAACCATCCTGTTTCTAATCAGTTCATTCAACTGCTTCCCATCACCGCCGCTACTTTTTTCCACGGCCAGCGTAATTCACGAGATGGTCGGTCGCCCCCAAACTCTGGCTACAGCACGGCACGCGCTGCTGACCTCCGCTCGTTTTCTTCACCCACAGCGCCCCCCCTCTCTCTCTCTCTCGCTCTCTTTCTCTCTCTCTCGCTCTCTTTCTCTCGCTCTCTTTTTCTCTCTTTCTCTCTCTCTCTCTCTCTCTCTCTCTCTCTCTCTCTCTCTCTCTCTCTCTCTCTCTCTGCTGCGTCTCTGTCTCTGTCTCTCGATTCACTCCGACTTCCCCTCCGCCGCCCTCGGCGCATCGCGGCCGCCGCCCCCACTTCCACTTGACCCTCTTCACAGTATTTGCGACGCCCTTCCGGCCTCTGCAGTCGCTAGTCGCCCAGCACTTGGATACGTCTTCCCCTCGCTTTGCTCGGCGCCCGACCTCTTTCATTTTCCACGCACCGAAACCACCGCCACCGCCACCACCACCGCTACCACCACTACCGTGGCCGCCGCCGCCACCACCACCACCACACCAACCAACCAACCACTACCAACCAACCACTACCAACAATCACCACATCCCACCACGGTCACGACCGCGTCCATTACCCCTTCCTCCTTACGGCTACCACCTCTAATACCACTAACATCTCTGACACATCCATTACACCTGTCCACAATCCATTACCACAATGTCATGACATCTGCCACCACAACTTCTTCCATTTCCACTACAGGCACTAGTGCTGTCACCATTATATCGGGTCATTGATCTTCAGCTGAATACGTCGCTATTATTTGCCCTGCCGGCGTACGGACCCCACTCACACTGTTTTCCGAAATCCTCTCATCTCCCGACTCTATTCTCACACATCCTGTTCATGCAGTTTAATAATCTACCTTTCCCGCAGCACTTGATCTCACGCAGCGAACCAGTGGGCTTTCTTGCCGCTCACCTCCTTCAACATCGCTTGCCGCTTTTACTTACCACCTCTCCTACCACGTATAGTCTCGCAAGCACCTTTTTCCCCGATCCTTACGACTCCACCATAAAGGCGACCCTCCCGTCGCCAGCCACATCCTCACCATCGTCGCTCTACCTGACTGCCCTAACTCCTTCGTCGGCACTCCGCGCGATAGTGTTGACAAATTGTGACTGCACTCTTTCCTGATATTTTATTTACAGACAAAAATTTCAGACCAACTTGGAGAGATGTCTTGGGTGCTGTTTCTTCTGCTTTACCTCGCGCTGCTCTGTCTTTGTCCCGCGAGCTCGGGCGCCCCCCCTCTCCCGGAGATTCGTCCCCCCCCTCTCTCTCTCTCTCTCTCTCTCTCTCTCTCTGGCTCTCTTTTCGCTTCCTCCTCCGCACCCCCGCCTTCTCCGGCCCTCGCCGCCGGGCCGCGCAACCCTTGTGCAAAGTTGGTCCCCGCTTCCAGCAGTCTGGCCCCGAGGCGGGCGGGACGTGCTTTAGGAGGATAGAACCGAGCGAAAAGGGACTTCGTTTCTTTGCCCTTACGCCCTCTAAATGTTGACGTAAAATCCACCAGCCGAGATGTTTATGTGTCCCGGCAAGAAATCTTCGTCTGGCCCCGCTACGCTTGTACTCAATTCCGTGTGTAGGCTTTTGAAAGGAGTACTGGTGTACATTGTAGTGCGATATTGGAAATAACACGCCGACCTCGGCAGTTGACGCCTGGGATGTCTGGGTTTATTCGGAATGAAAACGCGAAACCGTGATAGATCGATGGGAAAGCGGGGATGGGGAGTCTGTGTCGGACGAGTTTAGGAATGAAAACCTGCGCTCTCGCGGCTAACCTGTTATCCCGCCGTGGGCAAAAAAACTGTTGCATATTTACTTCTTTCTTTCTATAGTTCTCAGAAGTTCAGGGACGCGCAAATTTTTCGTTACATCCTTCATTGCACGTAGGTAAAGACCAATTCATTTCGTTTAAATTGGGCTCCATTGTTGGGTGGATAAAAAAATTGAAATCATCTTCACAAGTATACTGTACAGAAAAATTCTGAAATTGTAAAAGACTTTTTTTTTTGACAAAGAAATTTGAATTTTATATCGACTTCATTTAACGACCTCTGTGTCATTTATATTTTATCTTAAGGATGAAATTCTTGTAGTTCGTAATACAAAGTTAATACAATATTAAGTTAAGATAACCTATACATAATTATCTCTGATGAATAATAAAACTAGGCAGTCTGAAGATGCATCAGTGGGTAGTGTGTTGTCAGATGAAATTCCTTTTTTCAGAGAGCGCTGTTGAGCTGGCGAAATGCCGACGGAGGGAGCCTGGTAACCCATTTTAAATCGATACCTCTTCATCTTGTCTTGAGGAGCGTGAAGGCGGAAAAGAGTTCGTGAGTTGGATGATGTTAGACTTGTAAAACTGGACTAGGCTGTTAGTTGAAGGATCGGCATCTGTAACACGTTGGCAATCTTCCTGCTACGACGCGAAACGTTCCGGGGCTCGCATGGTCTTTGGGAAGAAAGAAGAAGAAAAAAAGTGGGGTTTTCATAATCGATGGTTGTCAGCTTGCACTCTGCATGTTCAATATGCCAATTTGGATTTCATTATTGCATCAATTGGCAGTGATGTTCTTTTAATCTGTTCAACTTGAGCGGTCAGCTTATTCACATTTGAGATTAAAGATATCGTTATGAGCGTGCCTTTTTTCATGTCTTGCGTATAACGTGCGTGTTTAGTAAAATTGCTCGCATATTTCGTATTTGATGGTAAGATTGCATGTTCTGCAATCATTAGCAGTTATGAAATGGCCTACTTTATGGTGCACTTTGAAATAGTTGTTGCTTTTTGATCGCGGAAATATTTATTATGAAATTATATAATAGTAATATGTGAAATACTTATTTCTAAGAAAATTATTTTAGAAAGAATATTTACTGTTTATTTTTAATTGTTTTCTTGATTGAAAACTGATTATTTGGAGTTCATTTGATGAAGATTAAAAAAAAAGGGTTTTACGTACAAATTGAGAACAATATGAATGCATGAATGAATGAACATGTTTACCACAGTCACAGAAAGACTGAGAGTCTGAGAATGTCAATGACAAAGGACAAACACATTTCACAAGCAACGTTTATGATTATCGATGCCGGGAAAGTCCCAATATTCCTAGAAAATGGCGACAACGTCCAGCGTCCGACAAAGTCGGCTTTCTGCAAGTACAGCAACTACTTGGTGTTCCACTTGTTTTTAATAGACTTCTTTATGACTGCCATGGGTGACTGGATCTCGAATAATCAGAAGCGTACTGTACGGACATTACATTTATTATTTCCATCTTTTTTTATTAAGCGCTGTAGTCAAGATATTAAAAATATAGCTAATCGTTTTGCATAATCGCACATCGGTAAACGCATATGAAGGCTAGAAAAATCCTGTTAACTTACTGTAATATCGAGCAGTAACGTTCGCATTCACCTCTCAGTTTTTAATTTGTTATCAGCCGTGTGTTATTTGGCTGCTTAACCACTTCTTCTCAAGCTTCAGGCCTCGTCCGTTGAACCCTTTTTGGCGCCGGCCCCTCCTCCTCGGTCGCTGATCCCGATCCCGAATGTCTGAACCGCGTTCGAAGACCATTGCTGTTTCCCCATGCGTAGGCGCCCGACCGACCGGGCCCATTTCGCACCCCTGAACAAGGGGACACAATTCAGCGCCCGCTGCGTCGCACCGACGTCGACCTTTTTGCCGTCGCCGCCGCCGCCGCCGCCGCCGCCGGGGGCGGCGCGGTGCTGTGCGGTGCTGTGCTGTGCTGTGCTGTGCTGTGCTGTGCGGCACTGTGCGGTGCCGTGCTGTGCGGCACTGTGCGGTGCCGTGCCGTGCTGTGCGGCGCGGTGCTGGGCGGTGCGGCACTGTGCAGTGCCGTGCCGTGCCGTGCCGTGCCGTGCTGTGCGGTGCCGTGCTGTGCTGTGCTGTGCTGTGCTGTGCTGTGCTGTGCTGTGCTGTGCTGTGCTGTGCGGTGCGGTGCGCCCCCGGTAGCGCCACCAGGGTTGTACACGACCTCGTTTATGACTTCCTCCGATTTACTGCCGCTGATCGTCGCCGCTGGCTGTAAATTAGCGTCGCTTGCACTCTGCGCGATTGTTTCCCCACTGTCTCCACCGCACACGGTGGGTTGAGGTGCACGTAGCCACTACCGCCGCAAGCGCCCTGTCGACTCTGCCACCGCGAAGCCGTTGTCATGTCTAAGAGCATCGCGTTGCCATTCGATCTCACTGATACCTAATTTACGGAGAAGCAGTTCCAGAAGTAATTCTCTCTGTTAAATTGGATATAATAATTTAAATAAGCAACGTAAATTATGTATGATGGAATAGTGGAAGTCATATCCGGCAACTTTTTAAGTTGACGGAGATGACTTCCATTATTCCATCATGTAATTACGTCTACAATACCATCAACATTCCCATAAATTATGTATAATTTGTAATAAAACTCAGTTGCGATGATTCTAACAAAATTACATTGTACATTTTATTTACATTGAATGAATGCGCAGTTTTAGAATACTGTTTTGTTTGTTGTTGTTTTTTCAAGATAAATGTGTTGTTATTCAAACCTGTCATATGCAATAACCCCCTTGGACCCATCCCTGCCCTCTCAGCGCACATACGTTACACAGTTTTCTTCAACCACCATTTTCTTTTTGATATTTGTTTGCCTGCTTTGCCCGCTCTGTTTATTCCCACCTCACATATTCTCTCTGCTCGTTTGTGGTTGCATCTCTTTTGTAACCTCTCGTTGTCCCTTTTTACCCTCATGGTTTCACCTCTTTCCGTCCACTTCTATTTATGGGTTGCACTACCCGTTCCGCGTTCAGCTGGACTCTGCGTGGTGATGCGTCTCTCGCCGACTTTCTTAGTTTGCGTCGTCGACGTGGCCTCGCGACATCTCCCGTCTCCGCTAAACCCTTCATCCACCTCCATTCTCGCCGCCTCGGCGTTGGGAGACTGCTCTGCTCTCGTCCCATTCATCCTCGTCAAGCCCAGCGTACTCGCCGCCGCTGGCGCTTGGCGTCACCGCCGTCACCGCCGTCACCGCCGTCACCGCCGTCACCGCCGTCGCAGCCGTCATAGCCGTCCCCGCCGACACCACCGTCGCAGCCGTCCCCGCTGTCACCACCGTCCCCGCCGTCCCCGCCGTCCCCGCCGTCCCCGCCGTCACAGCCGTCACCGCCGTCGCCACCGCTGTCACCGTCACCGCCGACACCGCCGCCGCCGTCACCGCCGACACCGCCGCCGCCGCCGCCGTCACCGCCGACACCGCTGTCACCACCGTCCCCGCCGTCACAGCCGTCGCCACCGCCGTCACCGCCACCGCCGTCACCGCCGCCGTCGTCACCGCCGACACCGCTGTCACCACCGTCACCGCCGTTGCCGCCATCACCATCGTCGCAGCCGTCCCCGCCGTCATCACCGTCCCCCCGTCATCACCGTCACCACCGTCACCGCTGTCACCTCTGTCGCCGCCGTTGCCGCCTCTCGCCCCCGAAAGCGCGCGGCGAAGTGCCTGCCATTTATGAGCGTTTAAACACGCCGTAGAGCGCAATCCGTCAGCGATAGGTGCCCCTGTCGGTGCGCGCTGTGTAGTCACTCACTCATTGGCGTGGCTTACGCGCGGTGGGCTATATACGATGCGCAGCAGTCTGTGAAATCTCAGGAACGGGTCGTGATGAATGCGCCAATAGCACGGAACGTTCAGAACACTGGGTGCTCGGTTAAAGATCGTCTGTGCACAACAAAAATCGTCCATTTCAATCGAAGTCTAGAAATGTATTGAAAATATAGAATATTTTTAGTAGTAAAAATTCCGTAAATATAGCTCACAAGACAGACGATGTATGGGGTAAAACATTGGCCGTGAAACAAACAGTTCTTGTTCAGAATAAAACAAATGTTCTGCAAAAGACAGTTTTCGAAACGTTTCACTTTGCTTGTGCACCGGCGATATACATTTCTTTCTGCGGGTACGTGCTAGGAGGGAGTTAGCCTATGTAATGCAGTTCACAGACAAGAGAAAATTATTAAGTACATTTGTACGTGAAAGTGACAACGGTGAGAATGTTTAAATCCCGATGTCATGCAAGTGATTTGACGAAACGTTTGGTCAACTTGACTGAAAACGCCGTTCCATTAGGATTTTATAAGTCTGTTTCGGAAAATTAGGTAGTTTCACTGTTTGAAACTTTCAAATGGCCTGTAATAAAACATGAAAAGACTAAACAACCGTAAATAATTTATTGCGTGCTTAATCAGAAAACTAGTTAATTACGTTAAAAATAGCTACGTATTGCTGTTGTTTTTTTTCTCTCTTTTATTTGTAAAATGATATTTACACATTGAATTTGCGACAATGAGTGCAAAGTATGCACTAACTAAAAATAAATAACTTACAATATATCATTTGGAGACTATGTGAATTGATGATAGATACATCCCTCGAATAACAGTTGGAATTGAATTCCGACGGATGTAAAAATAAAATTTACTGTACAATTTTTCAATTTATTCATTTTATAGACTGCATTAAACGTGTTTCATTGCAGAATTATGACACCGTTTAGAGCCCATTTCTTTATCATCTTTTGTATTTTCCGTTCTCTTCCATCCACACTACTTCACCGCCTCGCCACTCGATGCAGTGCGTCCATTGCCGAGCACCTCCACGTAGAGCGCGTGGAGGGAATCGATCCAAGGCGTGGACGGCGCCTCGATTCAATTTGCGTGAAACGTGCCCCTCGTATTCAAAACAGGCGCAGCATACCACGGCTAGTCGCATTAACGTCACAAACTTGAAGAAGAACGTATTTTATGTTATTTCAGCGACGAAGTGTGGCGTGCACTCAACTTTCCTTCTCGGATTATTATGCAAGGGTCGCGTGCAGCGTTTCTTTCAGGGTGCCCTGGAGAATAAGTATTCAAACAAATTCCTGCTCCGGGGCTTCCATTGTTTTTTCGTGTTATCGGCGGCGTCGTGTGGTATTTGTGGTAGTCTGTTGGGGCGCCGCACTTATTTATTTTCAGTTGTTTTTTTTTAATATTTTTTTAACTTATTCTAGCTTGGCCATTGTCCCTCTGCAGCCTCATAAGATAAATACATTAATATGATTTTTGTACAAGAATCATTTGAGGCATTATAAACAGAAATTTAGTTTTGGATATAATACTATACAGGGGTTATATACAGTAGTTTATAATGGGAAAAGACTCATCGGTTTATGTCTATGAGGGATCGAAAAATTCTCTTGGTAACTTTCTTTTTAATTGTTTGCGATGAGGATTTTTTTTTACATATGTGAAAGTGAATAGCTGAAGGGATCTTTATTATTTTGGAATAGAATTTTACAGATAAGAGAGAGAAATGGACTGTAATTGGTGTAATGCCAAGTTCATTATGTAACTGCGCATTCGGAATGTACCAGGGGGCGTTTGTGATGATGCGTAGGAATCTATTTTGAAAAATTTGAATTTTGTTGATGTTTGTTTTGGCTGCGGCAGCCCAGACAGGTGAAGCATGGGAGAGTATGGGTCGTATATTTATTTTTAGTGAACGCAAGTAGTTGAGGAGTCGTAAGAACGGAGGCTCTTTTCATCTCGCATTCCGTGTTTAATTGCTACGCAACAAAGGTAGTTTTCCTACCTCTATTTCCATCATGACGCCTGCTGCAGTTTATAGTGTACTTAATAAATCTGTTTGTGAAGGTTGAGGTTTGTTTGGCCTTTTTGTTGTAATACTTTTTGTAAGTAATACTTCAATGATGTTTTGCGCATTCTTATTTTCTGTCGGAGTATTTATTGTCCTTGTGTTAAAAGTGTAATGGAGTTTCTTTTAAAATGTCCTGACGTATCATTTGTCTACCCGGTGAAGTTTACGACATTAATAAAATAAGTAAGATAGGACTCTTTGAAGGTTTTATCTTTCTCTTTTAACCACTCCTCTCATTACGACCTCGAGAGAAATTTCAGAAACATTTACAGAAATTGTTTCGAAGTTTCATTGGACTCGCAGTAAGCATTTACCGTGAAACTTCATTGCAGCTTTACGAGTTTGAATGGTGTATAGAAATACCGCATTTCATGTCAAATGGATTTTCGAAACGTTTCATTAGTGAAGCTTTTTGTGTGGGGCAAATTTATATTTCTGAAGCGTTTGTGGAACGGCAAGTCCATTAACAAAGCGGCGTCAGTTAATTGGGCTTCCGCTGAGTGATGCCTTTTGCTTCGGATTCCGATCTGTTGCATTCACTGACAACCAACGCACCGCCGCGATGTAATCACATAATGTATGTACTAGCATATATACATTCAAAACCGCTCCCTATTTATATGTTAATTTCGCACACAGTGTCTCTCGGAGGTGGTTTTAAACTGGTTTCTGTGGTCGAGGCTTAGAAATTGATTCTGACTTTTGCGTTTTGGTAACAAAAATCTTTTTTTTTTCTGTTTCAGGTGAGTTTGGAAGTGACCTGGACTGCAGATTGCAGAGAGTGTAACAGGAGGCAATGAGTAAGCCAGAATTACCTCTAGCCCTGGGTATTTTCCGTGGCTGGCGCTCGAAACATTAACAACCGCCCAGAGTGACGTAATGTATGACGTAAGAGGAACCAGCGTAATTGCGTTTATTGCATTGGGATGCAAACGTGCATGTTCCGTCAATTCTTTCTGCACACTCCATTTGTGACGAAACTCTCCTATTATGTGACCGGACAAACACAAATTGCTTTATCTGTCGAGGCCGAGGCTTTGAATGGGCCGATTTAGCCTGCCGTGACGTGTTGGAATCCAAAAGGTTAAAGTTGTCGTTAGATGAAAATCGCTGTTATTGTCAGTTGAAAAATTCTTTCTTAATTTTTAATCCATGTAAAAAGAAAAAATAACACCATTCGAGTAACTTCCTCCGGAGTCGTTCAACTAGAAAGAGCTTTCCATATTACCGAGGGACAAATAAGCCGGTATTATTGTTTGGTTGTCTCGAGTTATGTTCACATTCTAAATAGTAAATCGTTGCTACCTAAACAGGATGGCTGAGAGACACTATCAATAAAATCTGGTTTTATCTTGTGGCTCGTAAATTTCTTCATCAAGGTTACTTCGGAGCCTAGGTAGGGACCGGTAAAACTTCGATAACGCTACAGTTGGAGAGGTGCAGCGCTTTCGAGAATAGTCGATGCCACCCTATTCAGCCCAGGAACTTCGCTTCCATTAGATTGGGAGTGTCTGAGAAGATCAACCTCAGATAATACCCCTCCCCCGCCCAGCTACAAACGAGAGATACGTCGTTGCCAAAAGGAAGTGATGTCAGAATCCATTTTCTTTTCCATCTGACAGTACATACTTCACAAACTGTTTCTGGACTCGAGTCTATGCTATGGAGACCCTTTTGTCTTTCTTCCTTCCTTTCTCTCCTCTTTATTTTTTTTATTAGAAGTAAAACTGGCAGCAAACAAAATGCTAAATGCTGACTTTTTTCTTTCTTCAAACGATAAGTGTAAAGAGAAAGGGGAGTATATTCCTTGGAGGATACAAACACGGGTTACGGAAAGTTTTAGTTGTACTGCTTGCGTAGTAATTTATCTCATAGCCTCCGTAATCCTACTCTAATATATTGCGAATTTTATCTCCTCTTGCATTCGACTTGATTAATGGGCGTGTCGTGTGGATCCCGGAACAGTCGATTATGAATGCCTCGCAGTCAAAGCTGATCGGACGGAACGATCGATTTCCACTGTGTGGACGCGACAGCCTTGTAACAATTACGTATAAATGGAAATCCATGCGCTGCGTTGATTATTGTGCCCTCGTATATTCCAGAACTGATGGCGTTTTCTGTTAATTGTGGGCCGTGGGTTTCGCAGGTTGTAGCCCAAAGACAAATTAGTGCTGGTGAGGAATAATAAAAATAAAGAGCTTTATCGACTAAAAGGCGTAATTGGGAGATGAGAGATATTCTACATAGTGGCTTAATTTCATATAATGATTTATAAATTTGTTACATTCGTTGATGGTAATTTAGAATTAGGTGTGTCGGGTTCACCATCATTATTCCATATTTTTTTATTGGTGCTGTGAGCAATAATTGCTTTACGATTTGACATTTCTGTTCGAGGATAATTTGACGGTTTTTCAGAATATGGCGGAGGAATATGACGGTTTTTCAGAATTTTCATGTGTTGGCGGGCAGTGCCAGATTACGCAGAACGGTGGTGCCTAAATATGGTTATTTAATGGGTAAATAATTTGTGTTACAGATATCAGTAAATTATGTGGAACGTATTTTTTCGAAATTATTTGGACATTATTTTCATATCACCTCTGAAATTTCCTGAGGGTGAGGTATGTAGTTTTTTAAGCCTAGTTGAGTATCAAGTTCACGATTGGTAACAAAAAATCAATGAAAAAGAAGAGTGCAAGTGTCAGGCGAATGATTTTGATTGATAGTTGTTTAAGTGCCCACACGCTAAAAAAGTTGCGGTAGTACGGAGAAAAAGTGTAATTAAAATTTTGTGAGCTAGCTATTGATTAACCGTAGTCGTCTTTGAGTCCAGTCGCATTACTTGGAAGTCTACTAATGTCCTACATTGTCTGCCAATCAATATCGCAATGCATGTAGAAGTTCTTGAAGTATTCCACGAGCAATATAACGTAGAACCGAAATCTAATGTTGATATGAATGTTTTTTTTTAAGTTTTTAAACGTCAGTGGCAGCTTTTTTTTTAATTTGTTTTTTAGTGTAAGAATGATCTTCTGCACGACGTTTAAAGTTTATGAATGGTATATACAATGATTTTTTACAACTACAAGAATAAGT